>JAAGNO010006698.1:15828-36466 GCA_033439905.1 Ceryle rudis | reverse complement strand
AGGGGCACAATCACTTCCCTACTCCTGCTGGCCACACTATTTCTGATACAGGCCAGGATGCTGTTGGCCTTCTTGGCCACCTGGGCACACTGCTGGCTCATGTTCAACTGGCTGTCTACCAGCACCCCCAGATCCTTTTCCACCAGGTAGCTTTCCAGGAACTCCTCCCCAAGCCTGTAGCATTGCCCCGGGTTGTCATGACTGAAGCACAGGACCCAGCACTCAAATCTCATACAACTGACTTTGGCCCATTGATCCAACATGTCCAGATCCCTCTGCAGAGTTTTCCTATCCCTGAGCGGATCAACACTCCTGCTGCAAACTTATTGAGGATGCACTTGATCTCCTCACCCAGATCATTGATAAAGACATTAAACAACACTGTCCCCAAAACTGAGCCCTGGGGAACACCAAGATGTTACATTGAGAAACACTCCCACTCAGTGGGTGGCCACAAAACAGGTTGAACTTCTTGAGTGAAAAGCTGCAGTTCTTTGGAGGAGAGGCTGTTCTGCCCTTGCTTTCCTAGTCCCCTCACTATTACTGTCTCTTTACAAAGAGCATAGCTACCTCAGTGAGGTACATAACACATCCATCTATCCTAGTGTCTTGTCTCAGGCAACTGCTGCTGACTGCTTTCAGGGGAAGAGCATAAAAGCAAGGAAAGTACAGCATTATAACTTTCCCTCTGCAACCTCCCAAAGAAGCAAACACCAAGCACATCACTTTACAAAGGACATTGATGAGACTGGAAAAGAACAATGGAAGTAAGATAGGTGAAGGTTTTGGAGGCTGCACAGGAGGCAGAAGTCCCCAGCCTCCTTCACGTTCTCATCCCAATCTGGCTATTCAGCACCAGGTGCCTCTTGCAGAAGACACGTGGCAGCTCTCCAGTGACGAGCAGAGCTGTTCCCTTCCAGACCTGGGAACACATTCTCCTCTCACTCCAAGTAAGCCAGAGAGGCATGTGGACATAACAGGCAGAACTTGACTCCAAGGTTGCAAAAGCACTTTGGGCTCCTCTGGGATGATTTTCTGTTCTTCGTTACTGACCAGTATCTGTTTGCCTGTCCTGAAAGGGCTAAATTGCTACACCGCTTTCTCACATGCCAGCCAGAGGAAGGGCACCACACCCTCACATCCTGTAAATAACACAAGAATCTCCACAATAAATACACTTATTGAGCTGTTCTGCCAAGCCTCCTGCTTAGAGTTATTCAACATGATGGAAATTCGCTCCACAGCTGCTTAACTACCAGCTTGTTTTCTCTTCCTGTAGCACGGTTGCTTTCTACAAAGTCACAACCAGAGCAAATCACAGCACTATTCCTTATAAACTGGGCCTGAACCAACACTGTCCATCCTCAGTGCCTGCCTATTCTGTAATAACAGCTCTACCTCACTGTAGAGCAGCAGGAGATTTGTCCTTGACTGAAAAAAAATCTTCATTAAATCATCCAGCAAAGCTAAAACTTACATGTATAGTACACATTGCAAGAAACAGCCATCACAGTGTTGATGGATAACTGCAGCTGTAATTCAATCTAACGTTCTCAATTTTCCCTTAAAATCTGTCACGCTTGGTTCCTGGGGTCAATGACATGATCAAAATGGTATCCCCTTCAATCACTTTCATTCTTTTCATCTACCATTGACTAAATCTATTCAGCTTTATGCCAGGGGACAGGTCAGCAAAAGGTGAAAGAAAGATGATTCCAGGAAACCAGCCAAGCCCCGAAAGAGTGCTGGACACAGAAGAAATTCATTCTCTGAAAGCAGGTATCTTCAGAAGCCTTTCTGAGGCATATGGTGGAGAAGACAACATGAAGTGAAGCCCCAGAATTCATTGGACTCCATCCAGACAGCCTTGGCCTGGCCCCTTTGGCAGATCTTATATCCAAACAATGGGGGAAGCCAAGACACATAGGCTAAATAGGGCTGAGACACCCCATGCCAGAACCATAACATCATTTTTCACTGTCCTTGCTGATGAACATGAATTGGACTAGCAAAATGAGGCAGGGAATGCGGATCCTTGGTCAGAAAGTGCTGAAATCAAAAAGGCTTAAACAATAAAACTGTCTCTGAGTTCATGAAGTTAAGATCAAGCTTTCCTGCAGTACTCACCAGTACCCCACCCACCATCAAGAACATTGCCAAAGCCACGTGGTGCCAGAACAAGTCACCTATATGAAATATATTTGTTAATGCCCGATGTACAGCCTCAGCTGTATGAAAAATGCTGGTTGGATTTGGCATTCGTACAGAATTCCTCTGTCCACATCACTGAGGGAAGAAGTTACAGGCCAGGTCTGCTACCAGAAAACAGAGCAGCTCCCCTGAAGTGAATGGGAACATTTGGCAGAAATTTCAAGGGCATCCCCCCTCCCTTAACATGAGAGACTGAGACAGAGGAAAACCTAAGCCCTCCAAACCTGCCTGTGCCTGTCCCATTGCTCCTACCCTGCTGCCTCAGCTTCATCTTGCAGAAGTCATATCTGACAGTGCACAAAAGCCAGCAGAAGTTTCTCATGGGGACTGTCAGTCCCTAAATTCTCAGCTTTTATAGACATTTATGTGCAGCTGAGCCCTGTCATCTGTTGAAGAGTGTAGCAGGAAGCACTGTGTGGATTCAATCTCCATCAAGCACCAAGCCCATGGCCTCAGCAGCTGTCAAGGGTCTCTTATCCCTGCAGCTCAGGCAGCAGCCAGGAAGCACACGAGCTGGAACAATCAGAGTAAAAGAGAAAGGGAAAAGAAACCCACTGCTACAGCAGAGTAGGACCTGGGCCACCTTGTGTGCAGGCACATGGTAGGAGGCCACTGTCACTCTGGCACAGGTGAAATGCACTGCGAACTTAGAGAACAACAGGAACAAGTTGCGTAGCCAGGTGGCTCTGAGAGATCCAGGTATTGCAGCTGCCCTCCTTTCCACGTAAGGCATGAATTGGCTGGTGGGGCTCTGAGGCAGGGGCCACAGCACTCACAGCCAGCTGATGCCCTGTAAGCATCTGCAGTGAGGTGAGGGCTGTATTTTTGGAGCAGCTCTCCATTACCAGGAACAAGATTGGAAGTGCTAGTAACAGCTCAGGCATGAAGCACTCATGGACTCTTGTCCTCTTTTGTCTGCTCTGCTCACTCAGGAGAAATTCCAGGAGTCCAGCCCCACGTCTGTCGCAAAGGCTTTTTGCCATGTTTACCTGGTATAAAACAGAGCCTCACATACACATTTATTTAGAGCAGACCTGGTGATCTCTCAGCTCATCAGGATGATAGGAACACTGTGACATGTAGAGAACAGAAAGCAAAATCATTGCTGATGAAATATAAAATTCACAAAGTATGTTCCAGGAAGTCATTCTATCCAATAGCCTAGACCCAAAGCCTAGTGGAATATGGCCATAAGCAAGATTCGGATCCAGAATCCAGAATTTCTGTCAGAAACTTATGCAAAAGACCTCATGGAGTAGGATCTCAAAAGTCCTCTTGTAATGGAAAACTGATGAAAATCAAAGCTTATTCTTCAGATCTCATCTCCTGCCAGGGCTGCCTCACTGTGGTGATTCTGAAACACTCAGGGGAGCAGGATCCCATTCACCAATCCCCCCGAGTTTTAGGAGGCAGTGTTCCCAAAGCAATTATTCATAAAGTATCTTCAAGCTTTTTTTTCTCCGGGCATTTCTGCAGGGAGATGTCACGATTTAGGGTCAGGGCAGCCCACTAGACCTATACCAGACACTCTGTTATCCCCCTGCCTCCCCAAAGGGGAAGAGAAAGGGAATAAGGGAGAGAGACTTAGTGATTAGAAAAAGAAACTAGAACAGCTGGAATGAAAATGAAAATAATAATAATAATGGAATACATAAAAATATTTTGTCACTGCCCTTGACAACGCACTGTTAATTTCAGACAGTGCAGTTAGGTAAAAGAATTGAGCTGAAAAGTAAAATCACTGAACAGAATTAATTCTGTTCTCACTCAAACAAGGACAGGATGACACAGGACAGGCAACCACCACGTCACATCACTCCAGTAATAAGCCTTAAAGAAAACCATAGTATACTGGTAGATTTTATCCTAGCAGGTCCATTGCATTTGAAGTTTACATCAAAATTAAACTGCCTTCTTTATTGTCTTACATAGTGCATAGTCTTGAATTTTAATCCTACAAATTCCCTAATATATCTGTAGCAATAATGAAAAATGCTAAGAAGCTTTGTTCACAAGCACTGACGAAGTTAAGCTTCGAAGAGGCAGGTGTATGGAGAATACAGACCCTTCACATGAATTCAGTAATTAGAAATCTCACCTATATTTTATATATGTTGCTGTGAAAACACTTTGTAAAATTCCCTGTGGAAGCTCAACTCCTACAGGGCTTGCATGAAAACACTTCCCAGCACAACAGGAGTAGGTATTGTCTGAACACAGTCCTGCTACGCAGAAAGCAACTAACACTGTCCTCACTAGTTTCCCACTGACAGCTGGCCCCCACCCTCTGATTAATGCACGGAGAAGATTACAGACCTCCTAAATTTGCTAGCACGGTCTACAGAATCAATTGCACAAGGCAGAAGTGGGAATATGAGGCTGTGAGCTGGCCCTTTCACAAGGATGTTTGTCCCTGAAGTCGGACAGAGCTGATGTACAGCTCATGCCCAGAAGACCATCTGAGCACAATCCTACTTATTTGTTCCTGGCTGCACTTGGAGAAGGGGCTGGCAGAGGCAGAGACAGAGGAATACTGATTTGTAGCTGAAGCCAAGAAGCAACAAAGCACAAGTCGTTTACTGAGCTGTACTGCCTTTCTGTCTGGCTTTCTTCTGCTTGAGCCCATGCACATGGGCTCAGCCCTGAGGCTGCTGCAAGCTCTTCTACCCAAATACACACTGTTTTGCTCTTCCTGGTTCACAAAACAACCCACCGGGCGGAATATTGTCATCAGGCAAAAAGACCTCTCAGATTTGCTTCCCCACCAGGGATGGAAGGTGTTGTGCTGAATGAGATTTGGGGCACTGCCAAGCTAAGGTCAGACACCAACCAGCCCTCATCCATAGGCATAGCCCAGAGGAGGGAAAAAGTGTGCTAATCTTCAAAGGGGCAACATTTGCTTGTGCTCCACATGTCATTGGCATTGTCTGCCTATAGGTAGGAGACCGCTAGGAGAACCCCATAAACCAGAATTGATTGCTAAACCAGAACTCCCTGCCCCAAATTATATTCTGAGTACTCAGAAATTATGCAAGAAATATTCCACAGAACTGTGGGATTGAGGAAGAAGCACCATTTTACCCCTTTCCAGAAATATGGCTTATGAAATCATAATGCCACTAAAACAACTCTTTACTTGCCCAAGCTTAGGACATTCTACTTTGCTGCTGGATCTTTAGATCATAATATTGAGCTTCAAATCGTATTTCAAACTTTACTGCCAATTACCCAGTCACCTTAACAAGAAGGCAGGAGACACTCCCCCTTTCTATAGGCATGTTCATTGTCCTTCCGTGTACCAGATCCCTACAGAAGCCGAGAAAAACTCCAGCAAAACCGGTCCGTGCAATCATCTCTTCGGACAGCAGATGGCACGAATGCATCAGCTGCAGAGTTTAGCACGCCTATGGGATTTGTGAGTAGAGAGAAAAAGAACCATTTAAAACAAAAGGCTGTAAGAGTTTTCACACTGCAGTATGGGCAAGGGAAGAAGCCACATGCAGGCATACATGCATTTCTCCCTGCCACCTGCCAGGGTTTACAGTGAAGACCAAGCCAGCCAGCTCTGACACAATTACTGCCAGGAGGGGAGAGAGACCTCCAGTACCAGGTTATCTTCTACCAAACCAGATTTTGTACATCATTTTTATCTAGTGTTATGTCAGAAGTCCTCTGATGGTACACAATGTACAGGATGGGAGCAAGATGAAACTTTAAGAGGGGATAAGCCAGAAGACAGACACCAAACCTGTCTACAAATCCTATTTAAAGTCAGATTTCCAGCTTGTGACGACTGAAGGGCAAGGCCAGCATTTTGTCCAAGCCATCTGTACAGGGCTCCTTTTGTGTCATTTCTTTGAGTATTGATGCCACTTTACACAGCAGCATAACTGAGCAGGCAGTGTGCATCATGACTTCAAAGCAGAACAATTGCTGTTTATAGAAGCACTGTAAAGAATTTATTGCTAATGCATTTTAATAAGTTACGGAAAGAGCAGGGCTCTGAATGAATCATTGCAGGTAAATATAGTTCAAAATTTAGATTTTCTATTTCTTCACTGAAAAGGAAGCAAACTCACAGCAAGCACACTTCTGCATACACGGACAGGAGCAGTTCCTATGTTCAGTGAAAGCAGGTACTTTGGTTTAAGGACAGAGACCTCTGGTGATTCAGATTAAAGGTGAAACCACCACCTAATTAATCAGCTTCACTTATTTATTTTCATCCCCAGAAGAGAGTGAATACAACAGAAGTAATCTAGGCACTTTCGAAATTAAATGCAAAGGGGGTCATCTAGGAATGCACATACATCCTTGCTATGTATTTGAAGAGCAGAACTACGATTCCAAGCTTTTTCAAGGTAATAAATGGACAGTCTACCTGGAGATGAAGGAGGGGAAGAAAGCACTAAGAAAAAGAAAAAACCCCAGTGTTCTTGTAAAGTGGTATTTGCATGTTTTAACCCAGTGTGTGAAATTTCTGATCTAAGTAAATTCAAAATGGATCTAAACAGCAGAGACATCCAGAAGCCAAAACTATCTTCTTACTCAAAGAAATTTTATTGCTGTTTTGTCAGTGTGACTCCTCAGAGATTCAAGGTACAGACCCTCTGCTGTGAGCAATGTGCTGTAGAACAGGTAGGAGGTTACAGCATGACTCCAGCAGTAGTACTGAGATCCATCAGACTGTCCATGTGTCAGCTGAGCTACAGGCAAGCGAAGGAACCAGTCCAGAGTGGCGAGTGGGAGCACTCCATGCAGCCTCAGATGTGTATGTGTTCTATCAGAGAGCTGTGAACATCTGGGATGAGGGAGCAACAAAGGAACAAAACCAAGTATCTTCTGAGTTTACAAAAATAGCAAACTAGCTACCGCAAGCAGTGTGTTAGTAACGCTGCCACCGCATGTGCTACAGCGCTGTGCCAAGCAACAGCAGTCCGCTCTCAGGGGATGCTGGGTATCTCCTACAAACACTTCTGAAGCTGCATTTAAATAGCTATTGTCACACCCACACCTTAGCTGTAAGCTAAAAAAAAAAAAAAAAGAAACCTTAATGGATGACACAAACACGTATTTCTCATCGGCTGATGTACCATAGAACACTCCCCACCCTGGAAACACTGCTCAGAGGCTCTCGTGGGAGATACTGCTGGGATACCTCTCTTGCTGGCTCAAGACAAACATACCCAGGAGCAACCCACCAGGTGAGCCTGTTTCAAGCTCCAGAACTGGTTTCCAGGTATCAGAACACAGCCCCTGAACAGCACTCATATGGCAAAGGTTCATCGATACTCCACGGCAGGGCGCAGGGTGTCCTATCATCTTCTTCTTCTACCCCAAACCCATCCTCAGTCAGGAGTCTGGAAAACAGGGAGGTGGATAGGTAACTCTGAATCTCCATACCCATTTTCCTGTTCCACCCCAGTTAAGAGCTGGTGTGCAGGACATGTCTGCCCAGCCCCAGCGGTCAGACAGTGTGCGGGGCAGATCACTTGCTGCAAGGGGGCTGGGTGGAAGGGTTGTTTACAAACCACAGGAAGAAACCCTCTCCTTTGGGGAAGTCATGGTAGCAGGGGTGATAAAGGTTCTGAGGACAGACACATCCACAATAATAGCAGGGGAACTGGAAGAAGTGGATGAAGTGGCAAACAGAGCCCTCACATGGCCACAAAGCTTGCAGTTTCCCTGAGGAATAATTGTTGAATCCAGCAGAGAGTATTATGGGTTTAAAGCACAATTGTGTCAGTTCAGAAGACACTGACAGGTTTTAAACATTGAACAGCAACACTCACTAGCTCTCCAAATTTGTTGCTCACTCTACCAAGGGTAAGATGAGCTGGGCACGCAGCAGAGAGGAGCCAGAGACTCTGCAATTCAGTCATGCTTTTGAGAGCCCAGAGTATTCCAGCTCAGAGGTCTGCTATCAGAGTTTGTGTAACAGAAGAAACAAATGTGGAAACAAGTGAAGCAAAGACTGTTTAAGGCAGGGAGGAAATGCAGGAATTGGGCTTCAGGGGAGCCTGCGTTGCTAAAGAGCAATCGCTTGATTGCATGAAGGACGAATGCTGGGAGATGGCTGGCTCTCCCGCCTGCTCGAGATGCCCAGCACGTAAACAGCCCTGGTTCAGTGAGCCCCCAAACCACAGCTGCATTCCCCACACCAACGGCTTAAGTGACAGCAGTCTCTCTCACTTACTTCCCCTTCTGCTCAGCTAAGCTGACCTGAATACGGGGCCATCACGCAAGCCTTGTATCTCTTGCAAGTCGAAGCACTCTTCCTGCTTTTCCAAACACGCCGGCTAGATCAGAGGCTGCTCTGCCAACCTTTGTGTTCAAAACCTGCAACAGGAGCTCATGTATGGACTCGACCCATGGAAACATGGAAAGAATGTGGGGTTCATTGCTACCTTTGCCCTCAGGCTATGAGCTGCCTGCCTGTCTTTCTAGACTTCCTTCCCCTGCTCAGAAACAAAGCTGGGTGAGATTCTCACATCAGCTGCTGGGTGACATTCTCACAACATCAGCTACTGGCTCCGGAAGCTGGAGCTTTAATGAGAGCATAAAATTGATTAAAAATAGAAACAAAAAATGCAATTATGTGCTGGCATCATTGCAAGGCACTCACCTGGTATTTTGCCCCGTGCACTGGAGAACGGCAGGGGCATGCAACAGCTGCTAGAGACTTGCCTCACCTCAGATGCAAACCACTTCGGCCCCTGACGGCTCAGGGCAAAGCTGGTGTGTGGGGGTGGAGAGCCAGCCCCTCTGCTGCCATGCCAGCAGCCTCCAGGGTAGCAAGGGAAGACTCTCTTTATGTTTTTCTCTGTTGCTTCAAAGGTCTGTCTCCACATGGCATCCCAGTGACTGTCCTGTGGTCACTCGTACACACCCTGCGAGGTCACACACACACACGCCATCCAGGTGAGGGCTGGGACAGCCAGCCCCACGCTGTGGCTTCATGCATGCTCTTCCCCCATTTGGCTGTCTTTTAAAATCTGTTAAGTTGAAGGGGGGAGAAAAAGAATCAATAAGTAGAGGAGCTGCAATCTCCTGTGAGTATGTTAAGAGCCTGGCTTTCAGCTATTTTCAGCAAATTAGCGTGGGGCTCTTACACACTTACTTCTGCTCTCTGAGAGGTGAAAGCAGGACCACCGCCAGCTCCGTGACTCACACAAACACAGTGAAGCAAACATAAAACAAGCCGCCTGCTTGCTCTTTCCCAGGGCTTATTCACACCCTTCGTAACTATTTGATCTGCCTGCTCCAGCGCATCCCAAGTTGCAGAATGAGAACAAGCAGGGCTGGGGCTGGTCTTAGACCAGTCTTGCACGGAACTGCTGAGCCACATCTCAAACTTCCCAGTGAAGTGATAGAGGAAAATGGAGACCTGTCTGCACTTCTGAAACAGTAGCTATCAACAGCCCCTGCCAGCTGGGCAGTAATGCCTGTTCTGTTTTGTTACAAACCTATTTTGGCTATGACACAGAATATCCATTTTCATCCATCACCCCCATGCACCAGCCTAACCGACACCTACTGATCTGTGCCTCCCAAAGCCTCCAAATCCTGAGCCACAGACAAGCGTTTATGTTGCATTCAGATCCTGGCACTAAGCAAAGACATGCTGAAGGTGCTTGACAAGTGTTCGAGACTCAGCATTTGGCCATATTGCCACTTCTTAGTTGTCTTCTGCAACTGTCTTTTTGCTGAAGACCCTGGAGTCTGGAGTCCTAAAATGGGGCAAAATTCTCAGCTTAGATTTACAAAAGGAAATGAGCAATTCCTATCCATCACAACTGCAAATAACTGAAAATACCCTGAAGGAGATGAGGCTCAGAAAGACTTAAAAAGCTGAAAAAAACAGAACAGAAATAAAAATACACCAAGAGTTTTTATTTTTAGAGTCCAACTGATAGCTTCTGAGTGCCTCAAGTTTAGCAAACCAGCTCACTGCTTTTCTCTCTGAGGTTCCCCTTGGACGGCTGGCATCAGCTCTCTACAAACTTACTGGGTAAAAAACAATGGCAAATTAAAACCCACTGGGCCTCATATGGGGAGGTGGAGATGTGCTAGGAAAGGGATAGTAGGATCCCATTTGTTGATCCCTGGGACAGTGATGTACTGGGAAAACAAGATGGGATCTGCCTGCAGCCCCGGGGATGGCGAGGGCAGGGCAGATTCTGCCCAGGGCAGAGAGCTCCCTTCTCTGCAGGGCACGGATGAAGAGCATCTTTTCCCAGCACCTAACGGTCCCTGCCTCACTGTGATCTTTTAGGTGCCCACTTTCACACCAGGAACTCTGCTGGGTTTTCTAATATCCCCTTGCACATCTTCCACCCAGCCAAATTCCAAGTAAAATAGCAGCAGCATACACTTGTGCTAGTGGAGTGAGAAAAGCCACAGAGAACAGGAGTGAAAGGCTCTATTACAGGGACCACTGCCTGCTGTCAGGTCCCGCAGTGCAGTACAATTTGGGTGCCTCTGCCAGGGACAGCAGCAAGTGGCTTTTAGGGGCCTGTAGAGCCCTCCTTTGCTCACCAGCTTTACTGCTGGGCTCCTTGCTTCCTTACTTGCTCACTGTGATTCAGTCATTGCCACCTGAGTGTCGCTTTCACTACTGGGACATTCGGGAAGAAGCATTCAGACAGCGTAGAGTGCTGTGACTTGGTGCAAAGAGAGACAAAAATGCAAGATGAGCTCAGCAGTTTTTCTAAGACAACACACACATCAGCATATCCAAATGCCAGCTCCAGCAGCACACTGCCCTCCCTTCCAACTGCTGTCACTGGTCTTATAGCCCCACTCCATGCTGGTCAAGGCTTTGTTCAGGGTTCTGCACACCTCCAGGCTCCCCCACCTTCCACTGAATGTCGCAGAACATCCCTTGGGACACTGATCAAAGGAAGGGAACAAGCCCATCCCCACTTCACCCAGCTCTCAGGGCTGGCAGACTTCAGACTTCTGCCCACACCCAGAGCACAGTAGCAGAAAGCCTCTGCAATGCCATGCTCCAACACCAACAGCTGCAGCCTTCAACACCGCTTGAGGATTATCCTCCTCTGACCCCCCTCCAGCTCCTCTCTGTGATCTGCCCACCCCACTCCACAGGCTGGCGCAGGTCCAGGCTCCTCCGCCTCCAATCTCCATTACTCCATCTGTCCAAGTCCTGGCCTTTTTCAGCACTCAGCTGATGCATCAGGGACACAGTCGCTCAGCCCCAGAGCCCAGAGTCTTCCACCCTTCTGACCCTCTCACAAAAGGCTCCCCCAGAGGTTCAGAGACCGTGACAAAACAAAGGTTTGAACGTGATGCTCCTTGAAATCAATCAGTTTTCCTTCACCCCCATCTACGTGCACAGAAGGAGCCGAGAGCCTCACTGCCTCTCTATTTCTGGATGCCTGCAGACCCTCCTCTGCCTGTGCCATTGAAGATGTCTGACATAGCAGACAGGCCAGCTCCTGGCATTTGGTTACCTTCCAGGCTCTCTGTTTAGCTTCCATGCAGTGATAACAGACCCCTGCCAAGAAACTTAGTTGTCAAGGAGACGTCTTTCAAACAACAGTTTGATAGAAACTATGTTATTATCCAGGGTAGCACATCTCCAAGGTTGAGCACTCAGGTTAACTGCCTGCTAGCTCTACTTCAGTTAAAATTCAGGCTCAGAGACACTGGAGAGAGACAAAATGGAGTTGGCAGCATAGCCAAGCCCCAGAGTCCATAATTTCACATGCATACAGGATGTTTTGGAGGCAATGCAGAGGTCACCAAAGAGGGTTGTGCTCCTCCTAAGGCCATGGCTCAGCCTCCCCCTCACTCTCCCACACTGATTTTATAATCCAAATTCCATCTAAAATGCAAAGAAACAGATCTTAGCCTTTCACTAACACTGACTGTGGCTCCTCTGGGAACTGCATATTTCAGGTGGCAATATTTAACCTAGAAACAGCTGAAAGCAGAAGCACCTGTATGGAGAGAGCACAAGACCAGACAGGTAGGTCAGGATCAGTGCTCAGCAGAGGGTTGGCAGGCGTTTCCTAATGAAAGATGTGGCCAACGGGCATGCAAAGAATTTCACTTTGTAGATGCAATCCTCTAGCTCCTGCTGCACGTTTCCTCCCAGTCCTAGTAGAGGACAGATTTTTAGGGCAATAAAAGCTGCTTTTTTATTTGCCTCTGTCTTTAGCAATAACAACTTCTACTTTCTCTGTTTACTTCTTCTGAGACTGTGTTAACTAAGAGGGAGAAATTTGCCACTTCTACCCCTCTTACACTACAAGTAAAGCTACCTTGCAGTGACATTACTAGCTACCAAAAACATCACCAACAGTGAAAAAGCAGCCAGAAAATAGCAGTCAGAAACAAAGAGTGCACGTGGATAATCAGGAAGAGTTACCCTGCATGTAATCTTCAAAATCAGTCAGATACGAAGCAGTTGCAGGAAAGCAAGACATTTACAAAACTATCAGGGATCAGCTGATCTGCTTCTAATTGCCTGAAATGACAGCTCCTGACAGCATAAAGCTAATCTTTCATCTCTGGAGAGGAGTTTCAAAGGTAGGAGACATTTCCTGGCATGGGGAAAAAGCTGAGCTGGGAATTCAGGTTATAAGGCACACAACAGAGTGGGAGCCATTTTAAAGCCCACAAGCACTTACCACAACACAGCTTCATTTGGTGCAGCCTCTTTCATACAAAACACGTAAAAATAGCAACTGGTGAGACATGAATATCAGAGATAGTGAGCCTGTGCCAGAGACATTTAAAGGGAATGATGACCTGATGCTACAGCTTGAAGCAGTGAATTAAGAGTCCATAATTAATTATTTGCTCTACACTAACCATGAACGAGGGGGTAAGTACCAAGGTTTATAGCTCTATCCTCAAGACAAAGCAAACCTGAAAATTCACTGGATGTAAAGGATTAAAAATTCAGTGAAGGACTCAGAATATGAAGTCGAGAGTTTCATTCTTGTACTATCTTTTTGCTCAGTCTCCTACCATCACAAAGACTTAGACACTTAAGCTTCTTATGCGGTTCATCTTGTAGATGAAATTCAGCACCAGTTTATCACACAGAAAGGTCGTCTCTGAAGAACCTTCCCAGAAAAGAGAAGAAAGCATTAGCAGGTAAATTGGTAAATCCCCTTTTACTAGATACATTTACTGAATTCAGCCTACAGGGTCAAACCAAAGAGTACAGTAAAATTATAAG
Source organism: Ceryle rudis (assembly GCA_033439905.1). NCBI lineage: Eukaryota > Metazoa > Chordata > Aves > Coraciiformes > Cerylidae > Ceryle > Ceryle rudis. The sequence continues at coordinate 23,043 of JAAGNO010006698.1, read as the reverse complement.
CCAACAATGCCTTTTTCTTTCAGAAAAGATTGGTTACTACACCTTCACTCTTTCCTCCCAGTAATGTGCATTTAGGATCTCTGCCAAACTGTATAAACTCTACAAGTTATCATACTGAGAGACATTTTATGGCCTCAGCACCATGGTGAATGCATGGTGACTCCTTTAACCCAAGCAGTATGTTTTTATCCTGGGAAAACAGTTCCACAGCCCAGCACCAAAAGACTATGTGCTCCATTGGTGGGCCACTGGAGACCTCAGAATTAGCGCTGAGTGGAGGGAGAAAGCAACCTTAGAGTGGAGAAAGTCATTCCAGAAATGTGACTTCAGTAAAATGATAGGTCTTAAAAAAAAAAGCGGAAACGTAAGGTAAAATTTGTCCTCCTCTGTGCTAAATTCTGCGTTTGTAAAACATCAGACAAATCCACAGAGCAGTACAGAAGATAGACATTCATTATGACCGGGATTTAAACATTCTGAACTTCGATTTCCTTTCGAGTTGAAACAAAGGACATAACACTTCTGAAATTATTCACAAGAGAAAGAATCTAAAAATATTTCAGATAGTTAGGTACAGGAATGGCAAACAGAAAATACACAAAATGTTTTTAAAAACCTCAAGTACTCTGTTCCAGAAAAGAAATGCCAGATTCCTCCTTTACAATAGAAAATTGAGGCAAAGCAGTTTTGTGAGTTACTCCCTGCAGATGGAAAACGATCAAAGGGTTTTGCAATAGCTTTACTTACGAGGTGTTTACAACAGCTCCACTCATGGCCTTTGCCTTCCAGAACAGGATGCTCTCATGACTGAAAGGCCAAACCGTGGGCCATGAGTAGAAGAGGCAAGCTTTTCCTTCTTCTAAACCAGTGGAGGACACGTGCGTAGCTTCCTCTTCCCTCACTTTACACAATGGAGAGATCGTGCCCATGCAGATGGACAGGAGCGGGATCCCATCCAGCAATACCGGAAACCCACAGCCAGGCTTGGCTGCCCCAACACACACGGGACAAAGGCGAACAAGCTGGAACCCAGCCTGAAGCACTCTGCCAAAGCTGTTTGCCAGGGGGAAATCCCAAAAGACTATGGCCTGGAGCCAAGGATGTGGGGAGAGAGAATTAAAGAAGTGCATCTGAAGTTGACCGAATTTCCTTCTCCTCCAACTGCTATGTAATGTCCTCAGGACTGATGGGCAGTAGCTACAGGTCTTTCTGTGAAACAGGTTATCAGCACAATGATGGGACCTCCTTTGGGAAAAAACAGGAGAATGAAGCAGATATATTTGTGAGGATGTCTTACCCTCAATGCAATCCACTCCTTACTTTCATGCTGGAATGACCATATAAACCACTATTTCCACGTGAACAAACATGTCGGGTCTTGTGCACCTAAGGAGCATATAATATGAACAGGCAGCACCACGTAAAGACTTATACACGATTTTGGTACTGACATAGAGACCGGGCAGCTGATTCAGGACCAGCAATGACCTAGGCAATTTAAGTAATTTCTCATCCTGGAAAGTGCAACAAAACCAGACAGTTTGGTATTCATAGCTCACACCAGGGCTTGGCCCTGTCTGCTCAAAAAAAGCCCTAGAGATACTCAAACAGAAAGAAAAGAGGCAGGGAGACCAACCAAAACCAATTAGCAGACTCTGGCCAGAAGGCAGAATTGCCCCAGCCATTTTTGGTGTGCTGAATTTCATCTGCGGATGAAGGTTGAAAACTTTGACAGTAGGATAAAATGGGCTGCAGGGCTTCCAACAGGCCAATCCCAAACCACACAGGTTTATTTAACAAACAAAACACACCACAACTAGCCTTTTCTCTTATCAGTCTTAACTGAGGACATCCAGGGTTGGGTTTCTTTTACTATTTGTGGTTTCCTAAAAAATTCCATGGGAGGCACTGACTTTCTAAGTGAATTTATAGCCTCTCCAGTAAGCTTGTTTCTCCCAGCCGCCTTTCACAAGCCCTTAAGAACTTGAATATTTTTCTTCTTTTCAGTTAATTGAGTTGGGCTGAATGAGCAAAATGGCAATAAGCAAAGCATCATCAGCATGTTCTCAGAGCCTAAAGCAGGGACAGGGGCAGAAAAGAAGAGCTAAAAAGGATGCGGCATATGCATCCCCATCACTCAACGGATCACTTTCATGAGATACCTCCAGCCTTTCTTTACATGGCCAGTTACCCATGCTCATGTACGTGTGCAGGCAGATACCAATCTCCTTCTTCAGGATGCAGAGCAAGTAGGATTCCCAAAATAGCTCTACTGACATCCGTGAAATTCCTCCAAGAGTAAGGTACAACTCAGTGAGAGCAAGGACACCGAAAGTAGCCTGTAGCAAGCCTGTAGCTCTCCTTCTCTGGATCAATTTATTAATTTCTTCTGTGCCGGTGATTATAAAGAGAAGGAAGGGGATGGAGAGACAGAGACAAGGCCCTTGTGTGCAATGAAATTAAATGCACAGCAGCAGCCATCATTAATGATGCATTATGGAGTAACAAAGGGAGCATGGTTGATTGACAGTCCCTAACAAGTTGTGTATAATAAACACTTCTCTCTAGACAGAACGTTCCTGATTATGGGATATGTTCCCCCTCATGTTACTGATGGATCCATTGTGATAGACGCACCCCACTTGAAAGGGGAGAGACACCCAAAACAAAAGGAGGATTGACTGGGAGATGCTTGACTGAAGGAGCCACGAGGCCACCTTGCTGAGGTCTGAACAGAGCAAAATGCACAAGGCTGAGAAGTCATGCAGGAAAATAAATGGCTGCAAAACAAGTATGAAAATCAGGGGAAAATATCATCTAGCAATACCAAAATAAACCCTTCAAATGCCACTACAGATGCTCTGGATTCAGCTTCCTCAGAACAAGAGCTGAATCAAAATTTTATGATCTTCTCTAAATGGAGGAATACTAGTGCAGATCCTTGTGTCCTCACATCCCACATCAGCTTCTATGTATAGCACAGAAGCTGCCTGGGGTAGCCTGCTGAGGTATACAGGCAGCCCTGCTTATGAGTGTTCTGCAGGGAGCACCTCAAGAGAAGAAGAGACAAGCTCCTTTCCTTCTCATAGCACTGGCCTCGTTCAGGCACTGATGGACCAGATCTGGAGCCTCAGCACTTAACCGGGACTACCCACTCTGAACTGGTTATGAATCCAGCCAGTTCGTGCTGACATTCCTGGTTCCCAGGATCTCACTTGCTCTCAACAGCCCTAGTCCTTCTCTCCCTGACAACTCTTAGTGCAATCCCCATTACCTCTTTCCTGCATCCCTCTAGCAGTACTGTCCTACCCTTCCCATTTGACCCCCAGGATTAGGGGTTGCATAGAGCTCATGAGGGTCACGTTACTCACTGTGGGTTTTAAACATCAGGACTGAGTCCAAACTGAAATGGGATGGAAGGACACAAGCTTAAGAGAAGCAGAGGGAGCATTCCTAACCCAGAAGTGTTCACATTCGGAAAGGCACCTGAGCAAGCACCCCAACCAAGCCTATTTCCAGGCAGTGCTACAAGCCAGAAGTTATTCCCTGTAGCAAGTGATGAGGAAGTCTGCTGGCAGATATTAAACAGAGGGTGCAAACTCTGAGTTTCCCAGAGAGCAATTAAAAGAGAAAAGCAGGAAATTTGCAGCTCTGTAATTAATGCCAGTGAGAAGTCAGAACAGAGGGTGACATCACCACAGCTAATTACAACTTGGGGGAAGGGTAGGACTAATCGTTATCCTGACCCTGTGATCCACATCTAACTTGCTCCAATTGTGCTCCTGGCCAGAATTCCCCAAAAGAGTGCGTTTCCCATGCTCAGAGGCATGTTTCTGGCTCTGTTTGTGCCAAGAACGTGTGAGGCTAGACTGCCACGTATTTCATGCAGAGGTTAAAAAAGGAGGGTAGTTAGGAGTCTGGGGACAGTTCACAGGGTTGCCATGGGTGTTGCAGCAGGACACCCAGCCCCTTAAGGCTTCTGCTGTAAGAAGATCCTGCAAGACATTGAGGAGCAGACAGGCCTGACCTCTCTTCCCCACCCTGCATTTAACTGGCCAAATCCTTTTTTCCACACCCACCCCAGAGCTGGCATTACTCCAGTAGCCAGAAATAAGCAGACATCTGGCACTAAATGAGAGTGAAGCACTTCTGCACTCCTTTTGCCAAGACAATTCTCCCCAGGCTGTCACCATCGGTGACCGGGAAGCTGCTGTTTCCACATCCACACACAGGATGGATGGCAGGGCTCTAAAGCTCGTTGCCATTGCTGGGTAGATGAGTCTCAGAGCAACAAGAGACAGAAAAAAGCAGTAATTGCTTAAGGAAGGTGTGCTCTCATCTGCCAGCAGGACCTGGGAAAACACTTTTGACATGGCTTCTTGTCCTGATGCTATCAGCATACTGGGATAAGCCCATTAAAGGCTCTGCTTCACCATAGGAAAAACTCAAAGGTAGGTTCGCTTCTAAAAAGCAATTGTTGTAGTGCTGCACAAGGTGGCTAAGACTTGAGGGTACCAAATCGTTAGCCAAAGGCTTCAGCTGCCCCATTCAGCTGATCCTCATAATCTGCTTAACCCTCTGACTTGGTGGCATTTAGCTGTCCCACTGCCATGCAAAAGGATGCAAGAATGTCTACAAGTGGTCTGTAGAAATGCAACACTACAGCAAAAAAAATAAAAACATCCCTCAGAAACAGGAACCAAACCAAGGCAGCCAGCATACCGTAGCTTGTGCCTTCTACCACCCTGAAGGGACACGCACCCACTCTGCCGCGCGAAGGAAATGATTTGCAAAGTTGTTTCAGAGAACAGCACATCAGAACTGGAAGCTGTCAGTTCCAAGGAGAACTAAACAAGGTTAAAAGTTAACCAGCTTTTACGGACAGAAAAAGAAAAGCTACATCCAGGGGAAAGGGAAAGGGAAGTTGCATGGCCTTGGTTTTATTAAGAAGATTGTTCTTTACAGAAAACGTGACGTTAGTATCTGCAGCCACTATTTGGGCACTGTGAGAAAGAAACAGGCTCAGTGCAGAAGCAGAGGAAAGTAGCTGGTTTCTGATGAACTCTTCAGGATGAATCCAGTGCAGCAAGCTGAACTGGACAGCATAGAGAAAGGAATCCCACCATCTAGGATTCTACTTTGTGTCTCAGTACAGGATGTGTTAGTAACACATAAAATGATTTTTAAACTCCTTTTTAAATCTCTTGTGTACGTGCAGCATTCCTGCCAAAAATATTTAAATATTATATTCAAACATTGTCAGAGACCCCACGTATCTGGAAATCAGTGAAATCTTCTTGGTAACATTTAGATATGCTTCAATAATGCTACAAAAATTAAAAATGCGATGGAAATCTGCAGTAAATCTTCAAAGTAAGACATCAGTCAGTTTATACAGAAAGTCGCACCAACAGACCTGTAATGCCTAACTGTTTGTCTGCAAAGGTTCATTACAAATTCCTTTTTAAATCCTTTTCACATCCTCCTCCCCTTTCCCTATCCTAGTTTTCAAAAAGACTGTAGGAATCCCCTGGATTAAGGAGGAATTCATAGTCCAGTAGCATGGAACATTCAATCAGTCCTAAGGCTATTACAGCACTGTGCTCCCATGCAGAGATAAGCAATGGTTTAGAAAAATATCTGAGCAGTTCCAAACATCAAGATGATTTCACACCCTGATGGAAAATATGCAGGCTAATATTGCAGCAGTCATTATGGCATTCAGCATAAAGTCATGCTAAAATCCACAGAAGAATACAGCTACATTCCTTCACAGGATAAGAAGACTGAGCCATATACTACTGAAATCAATAAGATTTTTTTCTGTTAAGTGGGAACTGGATTGGATCTTATGAAACATTTAGTCTGTGAGCTTTCACGAGACACGAAGGCGCCAAACAGCTACAGAGACAGTGCTGAGATCCACAAGCACGCTCGCGAGCCATTTGCAACACAAACTGCGGTCTGTGCTTATTTTCCTTCCTACTAGACGGGAAGAACCGATTACAGAATGGGGTAAGCAATGAGGTAACATAGCTGGGCTTTGCAAATATTAAATAACTAGGAACCAATAAATGAACTCCTGACTAGCTAGGGAACAAAGCTAAGGTCAAACCTTTTTAAAAGCCCTACTTTTGCATATGCCGGAAAGGCTGCCAATGCAGCTTTGGAGAAGAGAGTCACATTTAATGTGATGCTTTGAGAAGGCAGTTTAGATGAAACATACAACTAGTCCTGAAGGAATGCAACAGTTGTTCTTAAAGAAGGAGCTTGAAGTTGCACATTTTTTTAGTGCATAGATTTGCAGTGTATTATTTCTGAGCACATGGGCTCCCTAAAGTCACAGAAACACACTAAGGTAACCTAACAAATGTATGGCCTTAAAAATCAACCCAGCCATCTGTCTCTGTCTCACCTACTGCTGGAGGTGAAAAGGCTGACCCAGTGGGCATTTGAAAGCATCACCCAAAGCTCTGTGGTGGTGCTGAGGTGTCAGGAGCAGAGAGAGGGCTGGGGAGAAGAGAGTTGCGTGCATCAGAAAGGGAACTGGAATGGAAACCCAGAAACATTAGTGTTCTGTATAAAGAGTTTGGTAGGAGGAAAAAGCCAGCACTGAACAGTGTCAGGATGCCTTTGCCTCACAGTCCAGGCCAAAAGGTATTCAAGTGCAGCAGGTAACAGGTTACAGACTATCATTTCCAATATGAGAAGTCTCTCTTCACCCTGAAGTTTTGCAGGATGGACACCACAGTCTGAATCTCCCACTATCAAGAAGACATTTCAAGAGAGATCCAGAGTCTAATGAATGGCTGATGATGATATTCCTGTCTACTAAAAAATATCAGGTAGAATCATAGAAATGTCTGGGTTGGAAGGGACCTCTAGAGGTCACCTAGTCCAACCCCCCTGATGAAAGCAGGGACATCCTCAACTACAGCAGGTTGCTCAGAGCCTGGTCAAGCCTCACCTTGAATGTCTCCAGGGATGGGGCCTCATCTACCTCCCTGGGCAACCTATTCCAGTGCTCCACCACTCTCGTGGTAAAGAACTTCTTTGTTACATCCAATTTAAATCCACTCTTTTCTAATGTAAAACCATTGCCCCTCATCCTTTCACTCCAGGCCTTTGTAAACAGCCTTCTCCAGTCTTTTTATAAGCTCCCTTCAGATACTGGAAGGTTGCTATTAGGTCTCCCCAGAGCCTTCTCTTCTCCAG
>JAAGNO010006698.1:0-15728 GCA_033439905.1 Ceryle rudis | reverse complement strand
GGTTCACCTGGGCCCACCTCTCCAGCTTGTCCAGGTCCCTCTGGATGACATCCCATCCCTCTGGTGTACTGACAGCACCACTCAGCTTGGTGTCATCCGCGAACCCGCTGATGGTGCCCTCGATCCCGCTGTCTATGTCACTGATAAAAATGTTAAACAACACAGGTCCCAGTACGGACCCCTGAGGGACACCACTTAATAAACTTGACAAAAAAAAAAAAAAAAAAAAAAAAAAGATAAACTTGATGAAAAGGGATTAGCAGAGGACATAGTGGGTGGAGGAGGGGACGGTAGAAATATACACAGCCACTCAGGCCCCAAACTAAGAGCTGTTCATTCTTGCTCATAACATTTGTTCCAGCAAAACAAACTTTGTGAATTACACATTTTGGATTAAAATCCTTAAGAAAGGCTGTGCCCCCCCATCTGCTACAGAGGACATCCCTGGCTGGTCCCAGAGAGAAGGACCTGTGGTGTACAAGCCACACATCCAGACACTAGTCAAACACTAAGCAACATCACCTTCCCAGCATCAAAACTCTTGAGTTTCATATCCAGTCCGCTTGAAAAAGAGGGGCTGAAATGGGGGTTGGATAGTAATATGTTTTATATTCCACTGCTATGAGTGAGGGTAGTCTAAGATGCCAGAAGAGAGATGCCACTGATGTATTTCTCACTTCAACGTACTTAGAGCAGTCAAAGTGCCAGAGACGAGGGCTCAGCAAACAAAGGAGGTATTAAGCTGCAAAATACAATGGTGGGCACATCACAGAAGCTCACACAGGTGAAAAAAGCAAACCAGCTGATCTGTCTGCACAACTGAACTGCCATGCCATTTATTTTTAAACACCCTCATTGCTCATGATACTTGTGCCTGCCTTTTCTCTCTCACCCACACTGGAGCAGCTGCCCTACTTGTGTGAAAAGGGAACTTCTGAGCTCCAGCGCTCATTAGGACGATGCCTCACGCAGGCAGGCTCTGACTGGGATGGCTGCATGATGAGCCTTCGTGCAAAAGGCAAAAATGACAGGGGTGGGAGAGAGATCGTGACAAACCAACAGTCAGTGTTCAACAACAGTAGAAAAACAGTCCTAAGGTCAGTTCATCTACAGACTGACGGTGACAAGGAGTAGGGAAAAGAGGAAAGTGTTAGAAAAGGCAGAGTAGCCTATAGCAATACCTCTGAAACAACCTTCCCCAGCTTTCAGCAGGTTGTGGCTTAGAGGTTTCTGCATGTGAACTTGGAAATGCTAAATAGCCACAGTCAAATTCTCTATGAATTTGCATAACTCCTTTTAAACCCATTTCTGTGTTGTCCTTCATATGTCATAGGGCAACGAGCCCCATGCTGTAACTATGGGCCATGGGAGACACTTGCATTTCAGTGGCCATTTAGTGAGCTTATTGGTGCCTGTAATTTTTCTGCTGCATGGAAGACAAAACAGAATTCATATCATAATCACCCTTTCCACTCCACTCACTGACACTCCCATCAGGAGAAAAAGGAGATTAGCATAAAGAGGAGACTCCTCTTAAAACACAGTAGCAAATGCCATGCATCAGGAGTTCATTATTTTAAGCTGCTTCTTTCATAAAGCATTATCTCAACAGTTTGGGGCACTCTATGGCTGCTTTAGAAGGAAGACAGAGATTATATTCCGGCTAGGGTCTGCTGATCAAAAAACCCTCTCTATAAGCCAATGACAGGTCTGGCCAGAGCGCTTCTGAAAGTGGTATCAGTATTATCAGTCCAAACAAATCCCACTGCAGAATGGAGAATGGGGCACAGAGGGGAAAGCACCAGTGCGCACACATCCCTTCCAGCACTGCTGCCTAATAAATCCTGCTCCGGGGAAAAGAACTGACAAACTTCGTCTGTCTGGTTTATGCTCCGCAAAATTAAAGCTGATATATTGGGAGATCAGTAAGAAGAACTGTAATAAAAGAATGCTGTCAGGGCAAAAGGGAAGATAGGGGGATTTGTCAGCAAAAAGCACTTTCTCTGTCCATCCCACCCTGCAGATAGCTGCAACCAAATCAGAGCAGAAGCAACTGCTACTGAATCCACCACCCTGCCTGTAAAGTCAGTTGTCTGGTTGTTTTAGGAGAGGATGCAAGACCCTGAGGTTTCTTCTAACTGTATTACCTCAAGACACCAGAAAAAGATTATTCCTTGCAGCCTGTGGGGTGGCACTCCCCAGAGCCTGACCCCATCTTGGATCCCAGGCTGCCTGACAACAGCACTGAGCAACATCATCCAAAGCTGGGCCTGACAGCTCTGTGGTTCCCTTTGCAGTGGCGAGGACCTTATGCTTTGTGGAGGACAGCAGCTACTCGCCTGAAGAACCATCTGACATGGGCCTCACTGGGAATCTGGGTGCAAGCTCTCAAGGTTGGGTTTTGCTCCAAACTAGAGAGAAATCTGTGGGTAATAATCTGCACCCTAATAGGACATTCATAGCACAGTTTTTATTCTTCTTTGTTGAAGCAGAATCACCAATTTAAGGTCCAGTTCTCGGGGTCCTTTTCCCTAGCTCCTGACTGAGTCCACCTGAGCTGCAGCACTTTCCTTGAACAGCTCAGGCCAAGCAACAAGAAGCAATTCCAGAAACAACTCCAGATTCAATGCAACTCTCAAATCAGAAATAACTCCTCTTCTGCACAGAGCTAGCCAAACAGCAAGCAGGGTGCTGAGATGTCTCTCTGCCCATCACATCCTGGCTAGTGTGAACAGCAAAACTGACACCTGAGAGCACACCAAGCCTTAATGAATGGGTTTGGATCCCTGCCTTCAGCCTGCTGGACTATGGCAAGGTCCTGCAGTGGTTCCCAGGGCACTATTGCAACCCTTTGTTTCCTCTTCCTAGCAGCATCACAGGGATCTGCAGCAAACTCTGTCTTGAAAGACAGAGTGAGGAGAGAGCAGTGTTGCACAGTTTTATTTCCATGAAGTCAATAGCATTGTGAGTTGTTAGAAACATTTTTTTTCTATCCAGGACATTTCAGGCCCAGGGCTAGCACTTCAGGAAAAGGACAAAGGAGAACAATACTTCACAGATTCTGTTTTTCAACCTTTCAAGTGTTCTCCAAGTCCCAGCACACAGTAGAGTCCATACTTACTAGTGTTGCATACAAATCTTAACTACTGACTCAGTACTGGCTAGGGATTGATAGAGAAAAGAAAGAACAACCCTGGCTTGTTCTAAGACAAAATCTCAATACAGGATGCATTCCTGGTGTTCCTGTCAACTTAGAAGCTTCCCCCCCCGCCCCGATATGCTAACCAAATCCATGGTGGCTCTTCCTCTGCCTCTAGGATAGAATACAGTATGCTGTACAATCATGTTACACAATGTTTGTGTTGCCAGAAAAGACGCTTTAGTGAAGTAAATCAAATAATTTATTCAAACTGCCTTGCGGTATCAAAACCTCTTTTCCATGAAGGTGATTGGGCAGTATAATAATGTCTGTAGTTGTAATGGCAGTGTTGTAACCTCCTTGTAAAACAGTTGTAAGGTCTGCTCCCATCTAGTGCCGTGACAGATGACTAACATTGGCTAATTTTTGCATTTTCATGTTCACCTATACTCCAGAGGAGAAATGTGTTTCAGGGGGGAGGAGAGCTCCTGATGTTAGCACATATGAACAAACCTTTCCCAGACACCAAGTTAAAGGCTATCAGCCTGAATTCCTACTCATGTGGTAGACAAAGTATCCCTTTTTATCTAACCTGTGTTCTTTGCTCTGCCGTATTTTCTATCTCCATTAAAACTAAAGCTAACCCAGCCTAGGGAGTGTGCTGCAGCCTATTACTGAGAGATCTGCCACTCCCCTTTAACCACCTTAATGCATTTATTATAAAGGAACTCACTTTGACCTTCATTTCCTTCCTTCCTGCTTGTGTCTGCTTATAGCTTTGCACTAAAACTGAGCAAACAATACTGCTAGAGTAGCCATCAGCATAATCAGATCAGCTCATGGTACGATCATGTATTCAATGACACAGCAGCTCCATCCCCGATCTCATGAGGTTTTCTTGCAGCATCATTATCCCACTCAGCTGCTCACTTCACCCACAGACTAGTACACACGTGCCATTTTTGAGGGCTGCTTCACATCAGTTTCATCCTTGGCTTTCTGTTCCTCTCCTTGATGAGCTCTTGCATGTATTGCACTCCTTTTTTCATCCTTGGCTTTGTGTTCCTCCTTGATGAGCTCTTGCATGTATTACACTCCTTTGTGCTGGCATCAAGCAGTCTTCTGTTGTTTAGAGGCACGTGTGGCTTCCTCTGGAGCTCACTAATGTACGAGTGCTGGGTTTTCCCTCCTCTTCCTCTTGCTAAGTCCGAATCTGTCTCCAAAGGCTATTCCCAGCACCATGCCACAAGAGAGAGAAAGGGGATAAAAACATAGCGTGTAGAAACACAGGGCTCTTTCTGGAGATTGTTTTTTTTTCAAGTCCTGCACTCAGGGGTTCCCTGAGGTGTGGGACAGTTATGCCTACTAGGGACACTGTGTTTAGCACCTTAGCAGTCTCCACTGCTTAATAGTTTAAGTGATTAACTCTGGAACAAACTCCTATTTTGCTCATAAGATTAATTCAGTACTAGCCTCTCCTCTTGCCTATTGCTTTGCCAGCCTCACTTGCCCCTCTTCTGTCAGTGTGTGGCTCTCACATTTCTTTTTTGCAGGCCACTGCAGCAGCTTGGCCCTGTTAGCTTGATCAACTTGATCGCATCATCACACTCCAGTGCCACCTACAATAACAAAGTCCCTATTTCTCCTCCACCGTGGGTTCATGAAACTTGCACCTTGGGAGAGAAAGTGAAAGGCCAGAGAGATTTCTGACTGTTTCTATGAGGCTGTATGAGAAATTTTTCAGGGCCTCTGTATCTTCAGCTCTCAGTTGTGCTGAGAGCCATAATCACTAGGCACACATCCTCAAGAAAGACATAAGCCATTTAACTCAGTGCCCTGAACTTACCTCTTACCTTGAATGCCTCTGCTCAGCTCAGCCTTGGTTTCCATCCCACTCACAAACAGAGATACCTTTGTGTCCATCACACCCCTAAGAGACTTTTCCTGTCCAACCCAGTCAGCTCTGCAAATACCTACCAGCAGGCTCCTGGCTCCTAGTTTTCACATCACTGCACAAAGCCATCTTTCTTCTCTCCAGCAGCTGCCTGCTTGCTACCTTCAGTTAAGGCGGAACCATTCCCGCTCTGAACAAACATCCCAGGTTTATAGACTTTATACCATCTCCCAGATGGCCATTTCTCCGGCAGCTCCTCGCTAGCTTAGAGAGAATGTCATGGAACAATATACAGGAGACTCAAAATCCACAACATAAGGATGCCCCCATCAACCTTACTGGTGACAGTGCCACAACCATTGGTTTAAATGCACTTCTAATAGCCTGGGAAAACTCTGAAGGGACCATCTGCCCCTGCATTCTGTGGCTAAGCTCATAAAAGGGTTGTTGGCCACATTTTATTAGTTTGAGATCAATGTATCACCCCCTTGGCACTTTTTAACACACTGGTTACTTTGCAGCTTTTGTTTCCAGGTATGATACTTAGAGGGAACCCAACATCCATGCATACACCTGCTGACAGAACGGGAGGACTGAAGCAGTAGATGTGTGCAACCTGATCTCTTACTTACATCAACCATCCCAGGCTGAACATAAAGCACAACACACTCAGCCAGGAGCAGGGCCACTTAAACCTATTAGAGTGGTCTTTGCTGTGACTAAGCAGCACAATGAGATTAGCCAGGAGGAGCAGGGGGGATGGGAAGGACCCCGCAGCTTTGTACTTATGGTCACAGATTTTAAGCACCACACAGAACAAGAGTAAAATGTGGGTGGGAGACAGGGCATGCTTTGAGTCCAGGGGACAAGATAATTCAGTTTCATTTTTTTCTGTAGCACTCCTGTTTAGTTTGCTGCAGCCCAGATCGTGGTCATATACAGGCAGTGAAGAGCTCATCCAGGAGAGGAGAGTGCAGCATCTGTGTCAGTACGGCAGAGGCACCTACCCTGAGCCAGAGGGGAGAGTGTGGCCACCACTGGGATTTGCCTCCTTTGAAAGGGGCACAAAGGGATTCCGAGTCTCCTGGATTTAAATCCTGGCAGAGGTCAGTGCCAGCTTCTTTTCAATATCCCCTAAGAAGGTCAACATGATAAAAGCTCACCCCCTCAGTACTCAACAATCAGCGATTAGCAACCACTTGAACAGCAGCAATAGGTTCTCCTCCTCTCCCCCAGTTTTATTACCCAGCAAGCCTGTGAGTGGGTTCAAAGGACCAGATGTCTTCATTGTGCCTTCCCCCTCCTTTTGCACACAGGAAGAGGTGGAGCAGAGAAATTAATTTCCTCCAAATTATGTTTTTAGCCTACTGTATCCTCTCCACTATTCAATGGTCACAGAACTAGGGAGGGAACTGCAAACTTCTGATACTGCAGCAACTTATTCAGAGTGAAAGTGACAAAAAAACTTTTATAATTTGAATACACAACACCGCCTCTTTTTCCGATTAGCACCCACGCTTCCCTTTAAAATCTTTGTCGTAAAAGTAAATAAAAGCTTGGTAAATACATTTTACTTCATCTCTGCATCCACCTGGGTTTGGGTTTCTGCTTACTGGGTGGTTTTTAACCTACCAAGGCATACATCAGTCTGCAATACGGAGCATTTTACTATTTAGCACCAAAGCATACATGCAGTCTGAGTGAAATTCAAGGGACCACAATGTGCTCTATCATTAAAGAGAATCTGGCAGCAACACAAAAGCACTATTAACCCAGCCTCTACTGCAAGCTCTTCTGTCCACATAGCCAAAAAGTGCAAGAGATGCAATTCATGGTTAGCAAAGTCTTACCATTGAAACCCTGCCGGATGAGCCCAGTCTATTTGCCACTTGGTGCCACCTTTTGTTCAGATACAGGCAAAGGTAGGAAAGAGTCTTCCCGGCAAAATCTGCCAGCATCTTGCCGAGCATCTTGGTCCTTACTAACCTGAAAGCACATTCATGCCTCGTGCTTTGAAAGGACCAGCCCCAACAATTTGAGCTGCACGAAAATCTTCGGTGTCTGGGTAGAAGACAACATCAAACACAAAAGAAACCAGAGAGGCACAGTTGGAACCCCAACTGCCTTATTTAATAATTACAAAGAAATAGGCAAGCCAGGCTATGCAAACACTGCCCCCTCCCCAAGGCACAGAGCATGGGGAGCATCACCCACTTTTTAAAGGACCACCATCTCCCATGGAACACCAAGGTTCCATCCAATGACACGCAGTAGCCCAAGCACTGGAGGTCACACACGTGACCTCTCCCAAATTACCAGATGTAGCAGGCATTGAGTAGACAGCTTTTTTGGCTGCTCTGCTCACTGGCACAGGAGATCTGGTATATAGACTACAGTCCAGAACGAAGCAACAACAGGGAGGTATCCCAGTTTCTAATGGGAGGCAAGTAGGGCTCCTGAATCATAGGGAGAGCTCCCAGAGGATAGATACTGAGAAGAACTACTGTGCCAAGGTGGGAACAGCTTTCCCATGGGAACAGAATGACAACCCTGTGTTTCTCATCTCCACCCCCTCCTGACTCAGCAATCACCGAAACAAAGCACAGCTCTTCCTATAGTTAGTTCTCTTTATTATAGCAGAATGTAGTAAAGATTTCAGCAGAAGACTGAGAGAGCTTAGATTTTTCTGGGAACAGGGAGGGGAGACAGCCCTCACTGCCACCACCACCTGTAGACATTTCTTTGCTTTGGTGGATCCATGAGTGAGGGTACTAGTCCCTCGCGTTCTGGCTGCTGGAAGCAGCTGGTACCCTGCAATCGTTTCGCATGTGTGATTTCTGACAGTCGTAGACAACACTGTAGACTCCACATTCTCCAGTGCCAAGACTTGCTACTCTGTATTCACCATAAATGCCCTCTGTGCAGTAAAACCCACGTCTGGTTCAGCTGGTCATCAATCAAGATTAATACTTTTCTATTATGTGTTACAAACCAGACAGTCTCTGCTCTCTCAGCTGGATTTCCCAGGCACCAACAGCAGCACACTTCACTTGGACTTCACCCATGTATAAAAGTTTAACCTCATTTAGGGTAAAGCGCTTCGATTTACAACATCAGCAGTAAAGTCCAAAGAGCCATGTTGTTAAGACATACTGAATGAATTCTATCAAGCACTTCTGGTCCTTCTCTGAGCTTCTCAGTCTACATATATGCAATTTTTAAACAAAGAAATGTACATTTATAGTGCTAGACCTTCAGGCAGCTGCCCAGTCCCATGTCTGGCATGACTCTGTGTTTATATCTAGCCTCAAAAGCTTATTCCAGTGGCTTTCTGGGAGACTGCCAAGTATGACTGCAAAGGGAAAAATAGGTGAGTTAATCACATTCCTATTTATGAAAACAGAATTTCTTCCCTCTCAGCAGAAGGTAGAAGGAAATACATTTGGCCAGGAAGACCCCAGTGGTCTCTAAGTCTGATGGTATTTGACAGTAAAGAAACACTTGGAGTAGGAGAAGCACTGTGTAATCTGGACACAGGGTGTGTGGAAGCCCCTCCACACATTAACCAAGCCTACTGCAATTGCCTTTCTGTATTCCTTCCATGCTCCTGGGCTGGCGGTGCCCAGCTCTGGACACCCATCTTCAGTGCTCCCCTGGCCTCCTGGCACAAGACTTTTGTGTGCACCCCTCATGCCATCGCTGTCAGACGTTTGTAAAATCAAAAGGAACTGTACCTGACATGGCTGCAGTTACAGACACAGCCCAGCTTTTCTACCAAGTTACTCCTTTTCTCCACCCAACAGCCAGCTGAGAGTTCTGGAAGATGTTTTGGCACTAGTTTTAGCTGAATCATCTAGTAATATAATCCACATCTGTTCCACATATATGATCTGGATAACATCTTTTCTTTAGTAGTTTCCCAGGAGGAGAAGGTAAAATTGACAGCAGCTTGGCTTGTGGCCTTGAGCATGCAGCAGACCAGGGGAATCAGCTTTCCTAGTCCAGACTGCAAAAGGGAAATCAATTCAGTTTATTCTCTGTAACTCACTAAACCAGCTCAATTATTGCTAGAGACAGCGAACAAACCCCTGCCAAGCTCCTCAACAGGGGATCTTCCAGAAATAAATAAGATAAACCCTGAAAGATGATCAGCAGGGTTTTTTACTGAGACACACAGAGGAGCAATCAAAAGCCAAGCAACGGAAAGCAGTCCAGTCGATAGTTAAAACAACCCAATGAAAGTGAAATGTAACAAGCAGAAGACACAGGACTATTTAAAATGCTTCTGCTGCTTATATCCTGAAGACATCTTCAAAGCATCTGCCCACAGTTTTCCATTAATCTTTGCACGGACTTGAGTACTACAAGGATCTGTCCCCAACCAATAACTCCTACCGGTACTAGCAATATAAACCAGAAGTCTCTGTTTCAACATGAAATGCCAGTTTAAGTATTACTTTGCTTGATGTGTATCAGATGAAACAGTACTGGTTCATTCCCTGCCAAGACCTCACCAGATAGTGTGGGTCACTCTCTGGCCATAGCACCAGGAGCTACACAAAGATGTCTGCTGGCAGAACATTCTTCTGGGACATAAACCTTGGGAAGCAAAACCAGCTATCATGTTCCATCTTTTCTGAAGCCTGACATTTGGAAACCTGGCATGTAAAAACTTGCCTGCAGTAATCATAAGGTGTATGCATCTCCTGACATCCAGAAGAAAAGACTAAGAGAGGGAGGAACCTGAACTCACAGAGCACTCAAGTACCACCAGGCACAGTACACCATTTCAGATCACTGACTGAGCTCTCAGCTCTTCAAAAGGCAGATTAGAACTCCTTGCTGCATTGGGACAGAAAGAAAAACAATCAAAAAACAGAGAGATTTAATTGCTTTTCACATTCACACTCCCCCTTAAAGAAAAGCTGCAAAGAGTTAAGTAGAGACTGACCATAGCTTAAGTTTTGTCCTCATCAACCTTGGCTGCATGCTTCCAGTACCAACAAAGACAAGAGTTAGAAGAAAAATGAAGTAAGAATGTCTAGATAAGGGGATTTCACAATGATCTAAGCCAAGCCCTGCTGTCTTACGCTGTCCTTGAAAAGTGAGAGACCTTTTCAGAGGGAGCACTAGAAGTACAGAAGTGTTCCGTCTATGAGCATTTTAGGTTGCAAAGCCACATTATGACCTGAATAATAAAAAATTCCTCCTTCCTTTTCTCTTGGGCACTAAAAGCAACTAAGCAAACTCGCAAAAGAGTCAAACCTTCCATTTGCTTTCCTTCTTTCACCTCAATGACCTTTTCGGTATTTCCTAGGTCTAATCTTCCCTTGTGGCAAGGTAGCACCTTTCTAAGCAATTAATGGGACATACCACAACTGGTTTCAGAGTTATGGTGCAAATCAGAATCTACAGTACCATTTTCAAGCTCAGTTCGAGGTAGCAAAGTTTCACATAAAGAAGACTGTGGTGACTTGGATGGCCCTCTGTTGTGTGCATCTGTCTTCTCAATTCTCCACCATCATTTGCAGAGACTTTGGTTTGTCTCACTACTTGGAAAAGTGCGTTTTACAAACCTGAAACCTGTGAAGCAATGCAGGAACCATTGCTCCGTTTACTAGAGATCTTCCCTAGGAAGAACCTTGTATAAATCAAGAAGCTGGGGACAAGAAAAGCTGAATCAAATATCGAAGAAACACTGTACATGACACAGATTTTTTTTAGAAGAGGAAAAAGTCCAATCCCATCCACAAAGACTACAGTGGCAAGAACTGCATCACAAAGAATGTATGTGAAAGCAGACAAATGCTTTTCTGTTACAAATTGGAGCTCTAAACCTAAAGCACCGGAAAACCCTGAAATCCCTCCTTGTTTCCAAATAAATCTTCCTCTTTTGAATGTCTAGCATTGTTAGTTCAAGTTTCTTTATATAATGGGAGTGGCTAGAATTTTTTTTTTCTTCTTTAAAAAGTAGAAAAAAAAACCCCAAACCTTTCCAAAAGCCTCCAAGCTTACCCTCCCTCCAGGAATTAGGAATTTGTACAAAGTGCCCTTGACCTGACAAAATCATGGTTTAGAAGAATGCTACACAGCAGCAAAGAAAAGGTGGACAAAAAGAGTCTGTATGCACATTACATGCCTTATGATGCAGTGCCACATATACACAATGAATCACAGTCAGACTAATGTTTTCATAACTCAGCTTGTATATTCATATCCAACCAGTGAGCACCAATTAGCCATCCCTTCCCAATAGCTAAATACAATAGTTATTTATGGGTAGAGACAATTTGTTTCAAAATATCCCAATGCAAAATTTGCAACACTGAAAGCGAAACAACAAGATATTAGTTTGCAAGTAATCCTGCTGGCCTAGGAGATCAGCATTCCTGAGTTGTTACCATTTTATTACTGGAAAGAAAAGAGCTTTGCTTTTACAGAAAACAATCATCATGCAGTTTGGACAGAGAGCGATCACACCTCCAGATGGATGGAGAAAAAGGAGGAAGGGTGGGACACGGGGTGAAGCTTGAGTGCAAACCCAACCCTGCTTATGAAATGGAAAGAACTGGTGCATTTTCACCATAGGCTAATGGACACTGTGGTCACTAGTTTTCACGAGAAAAGATGCATCTCCTTGATCTGTGCAGACAGATGCCACCAGGGAAGATGAAGCTCTCCCTGTGTGGAAGAACATGCTTGTGGTGTGTCAGTCTGGTGGCTCTGTCAGCTGTAAATGCACTTTAGGTGGCCCCCGCACTTCACTACCTAAGCAAACTGTAGCTGGGGCTAGCATTGTGTGTGTACCCTATTTACGAGTGCTTCTAGCAATTTACAGGTAAGGAAAATAAAGGTGTTGGGAAAAACCAGTCATAAAAAAAACAAGACTATTTAAATATAAATTAAAACACTGCAAAGTGCACTCTGTGGCCACACTAAGTCTTTCAGGAATCGGGAGACACTTCCCGATAGATGGCTGGTAAGTACTGACTATTTCTCCCTCCCTCAGACAGCTAACAGGATCCAGCCCTTCCCACCACTTAAAATTCAATACCGTAAGAGACTGCCGACTCCTCTGTACATCAGAAGCAATGGGGGAAGCGGACAAAGCTGCTTTACTTTCCTCTAATCTTTCTCCCTTGTGTGCCTGCACCAGATGGTGCTGAGCTGCAGGTTGGAGGCAGATGATAAACCCGGAGAAAAAAAAAAATGGTAATATTAGGTTATAAAACAGCTGACCTTCAAATATGACGTCAGCTTCTGTTTAATTGATGGGACAGGTCCAGACAGACAGACGCATGCACACTGGGATGTCCACATTCAGCACCTTCCTTTCTAATATGGGAGGAAGACATATGGCAGCACCGTTGAAACGGTGTGTTCAAACTTTACAGGTGTGAGAATAAGCAGAGACTAAGTCAGAGTCTCTGTTTAGCTTGAGACAGGCAGACCCACTCAAGGAAAGCATTCTTGATAAAAGTGGTTTTGCTTAAACCCCACGTCCAGTATCGCCAGTCTATACAGATGACAGCCTGCCTCTCTCACTGTAAGCCAAGTGAAATAACCCCAGAGTTAGAAAGCACAGACAGATCTTTTCCAGAAGAGGAAAATTATCAAATACAAGATGGTTTTAAGCTTCTGCCTACTGTAGTCCAGAGCTTTGCTTCTAGTTACCATCAGTGCAAACACTGCTACGAACAGTGGTTTTAAACACTGTGTTGAGGACTGGGGTTATCCTGTTTGGTCAAGCATAAGCTCTGGAAAACTCTGCCACAGCATACTGTAAAATTTTGCAGCCTTTTTTGATGTGCTGATATCAAAAATTGCCCATTAGACTAATGCTGGATGTCTATTTTGCATGATGTCCAGCTTTGGGATAAAGCAAGCAAAAACCACTAGATAGCACTCCTGTGGATGGGAAGGAAAGCCCTGTGCCATAGGCTACTGTGAGGAAGATGGAGCAGCGTGATATACATAGGCCTGAGAGTGGGAAGCCCTGGGTGGCTCTCTGCCTCCCCTGCAAACATATGCTACACAGATAAAGGACCTCCCTCTCCTTGGAAAGGAAGTCATCTCCTGCCCACCTGCCACATCTGTCTTTGCAAGTAGCTGAAAAGGATTTTAAGACTATTAAGTGGTTTGAGAAACATTAGATTCCAGTTTAGTGTTTCTAGTGCTCTCCAGACAAAGGTGATGGACAGCAGCTTCAGCTAGAAGAGCGCACATCTCATGTCATACTCAAGGAAACTGCCCATCTGCATTGTACACTGAATCACAGGACTTTATGGCTATGTTTTGTCAGTCTCAAAGGAAATCTACACGGAGGGTCCCAGGAGCACGGGACAAAGCCATATTGAGTGACAACACTGAACAGTTCAGCATTTATTAGATGCACAAAAATAAAATAGCTTGCTGTAAGCAGCTCAGTGATGAAACACTGAATTTCAGTTTTCTTGTTTCAGTCAGGAAGGAACAAAGCCAAGAGCAGAACCACTCAATCACTGTGTCCCAGTGAAGTGTCTGCACCCAGACACCAATACAAACATCTCTCGTTCACATCACAGCTGTACAAGGTCTGCCTGGCTCTGCTCTCTGGAGCCAGACAGATGCCTGGACACTGGCCAGCATACAGGTCCCTCACCAAACTACTGCCTCCTCATCCTGTGAGCATCCTTCTAACTTGTTGTCCTTCTCAGAAACCAAAGGCTGCTGGCAGGGGAAAAGCTTTCCTAAGAAATCAGAAATTTTGCACAGAGCTTGGAACTGGGACAGGCAGTGATTTAAAATCTACCATTAAAAGTAATTTAAAATTTAATGGTCAGGCCATAATAAATCCTATCCAGGCATTTTCAGATTGCAAGCCAGGCCATCAGCAGGGCAGAAATAGATCTGCTGCAAGGCATCCAGAAACACTTTTAAGTGTATTTTGTAGAGAACACAAGCCCTTGATTGTCTCAAACCACAGCTTTGTCCAGCACCTAGACAAGAAAGCACAGGGTCAGGAAAAGAGTTACTCAAGCAACCAGTATTTGCCAGTTAAACAGATGGGACCAAGAAATGAGGAATAAGGCAGAATAAAGCTGAACTGCAGTGCAAAACTGGAGCATTATCCTCCATGGTGCAGAACAGAACAGCAACAACCCTAAAAATAACCTTGCATTTTCCTCAACAATTACACTGGCTTCTCGCTTGGGTCCAGGTTGCTTGTTATACTGCACTTAGCATCTCAAATAGCTTGAATTACTGTCTAGTTATCAAGTGTGGCACTGAATGCCTGCAGGTGTAGGAACTCTGTGCTAACAGCTTGGAGGGGACTCCAAGATGCATTGTTGGGATCTTTCAGAGATGCTGGTCGCACGGTTGTTCCTCCATGCTGAGGACACAAACTGCTTTGCTTTCGTCAGCAGGATAGCAAATCAAATAGGAGGACCTTTTACTATCCACCAGAAGCAGAGACAGGGACTAAGGAGTGCATTCCTTCACCTCTTTTTACCATATCTGCTGCAAAATGAACCCACAGACTCAAGCTGTCTTGCTGTGTGAGACACACACACAGCAAAGACACATAGGACAGAGCTATGGACAAAGCCAAGCAGGTGGTCGGGTCTGCATGACCAACTTAGTTCTATCTTTTTTTCTCTATTGGTCAACAGCAGATCTCCCACATCCTCCAACAGGAACAATTCAAGTCGCGGGAAACTTAAGATGAGGGTGCTGCAGTATGGAGGAGACATCAAAAGAGAGAGGTCTGCATCAGTGATACCAGCTCCATCCTCCCACAGGCTTTCTCCTCTTACCTGCTTAGATTAATTGCCCTTGTAATTTGGAGCAATACACCACTAACTACAGCCTTTTCAATATCCCAGTCACTGAAGTTTTAATGCCTTAAAAACCAAAGGGATTGGGAGAGGTGATGGTGAAGGGAGAGGGGTGAAACAGTGCTGTGCCAGGGAAGGGAAAAGGCATCTCTCCAGCTCTTTGATGTTGGCTCCTGCTGTTCTAATGGAACCTTACCGGGGAAAATAAATCTTTAGTTAAAGAATGCTGCAAACAACCACAATGGGGCTTTATCGTGGCAATAACAACTCCACTGCTGTTTCTAAAGCTCTTGGTTGAACAGAGGGTGAGCAGCAGCAACCCCACACCGTGCTGAAGTCCGCATTCCTAAGATTCCCCAGCACATACAGGCATGCTCAGAGAAGGCAGCTTAGTGGCTCACGGGTTATTAGCTGAGAGTTCAGGTTCACATGTGCCATGGGATGGAGGTCAGGGCATGGATACAGCTCCTTGTCTCTCCTGGACTTTCATCTGAAAATCTTCAAGCTCGCTCAGCCTAGCACGCTTCGTGTCCTCTCTCCACCCACTATCGCACAAAGCGCTTTTTGCTTGTGTGCCTCCAGTCCTTACAGCCTAAGCAAGTGCTGTGAGGTCTCTGGGGCCTGAGTGCAGGAGATCCACACTGCAGCAGCCTCCTGGGAGGTCTCATGAAAGCAGCAGCAAGCAGCTTCCACCCTACCCCCCTGATAACCACTACATCAGCATGAGGGAGGAGGATAGTGTTAATGCAGCAGGAATCAACAAGCCTGCTTGTTTTTTATTCCAAAGCGAAGACAAAGGTGGGGTTTGTTCAGCTAGGCAGTGCAGCCAAGCCTTGCAAGGAAGGCAGGAAAAAATGTATTTTCTATTTTGGTTTGG
>JAAGNO010006697.1:13948-25923 GCA_033439905.1 Ceryle rudis | reverse complement strand
TCCCTTCCCTTCCCTTCCCTTCCCTTCCCTTCCCTTCCCTTCCCTTCCCTTCCCTTCCCTTCCCTTTTTTTTTTTTTTTTTTTGTGTAGGTGTGTGTTTGTTCATTTTCATATTTTAGATTTTTAGACTGCTTTCTTTGAGATATTGAGAGATCTGACATGACTTTAACTACACGTCTAAGTCACATTAGATATATAATATTTGTATTTGTGATTTAAAGAATGGTTTTTTGGTTTCTTTCCCGGTATGGTGAATTAGAAATGCTGAACTAGGAGTTTAATGCAGGTTTGCAATTTTACATATGCTCCAAAAAAGTATAAAGGCAGAAGTAGTAATTTTGAAGAAAACAATCCACTGAACCATTTCAGACAGGTTTAAGTTCTGACCATGGCTAGAGGATCTTTGTCTTTAAATTAGTGCAGAAAAAGACAAAGTTATTCAATATTTTTTTCTAGTGACTACCAAAATATTCTCTGGAAACCAGTAATTTTATCAATGCTTTCACCTTATCATTTTAATTCATGGCTAACTGGATTGTGAATACAATTTTTTTTTAATGATCTCATCAGAACTCTACATCTGTACATGAGAAAGTGTGCTAAAATTATCAATATCTTAAGGTACTTTGAATTTATACACTCTTACCTGTAATGGAAAGACAGGACTTTCCATCATTAATGTACTTCTTCAGAAACATTTAATGACAAATTTCCTTTTTTTCTTTTCCCTTCCCCACCCCCAGTTGTGAATATAGAATTCTATATATTTGTATTGCAACTAATCTACTAGAATGTTTCTATTAATGATTTTAGTTAGTTAGAGAAGATACCTAAAAGCCTGTTTCTGGACAATTTTCCAGTATAGAAGATCTAAGGCAGAAAACTGAGATACCTATCTTTTCTGCATCTGATTACGTCAGAGCTGCTGAATTAGTGACTTCACTTCATGTTCTCTTAGTGAAACACCAGCAGTGTTATGTCAGGAACTTCAAAGAGCACTCTGTATTGTCAACAATCTAGCTATATGAAGAATTTAAGCTAGTTACCACTAAAAGGCCCAGTTTTAATCCTTTAAGGTGAAAATTATAAACCAATGATATCAAAGACTGTAACTGCAAATGCTGATCCTGAAACATCTCATAAAAAATTTTCATCGTATAATTTTTGGTAAGTAGATTTGAAGCTGTTTTTTATCTATAATTTCTACATACATCTCTGTTGTGTCTTGATGATTTTTTTTCCCTCTTATTCCTATTATATCTCTCCCAATGTCTTACTTTCTGTTTTAAGTATATGTACGTATGAAAAAGAGAGTGTTTGTGTGCCTTTCCTCTTAACAATCCACCTGTTACGCCCATCTCCTCTCCTTACTTTTTCTCATTCTGTTAAAGAAAGAAAGAGCATATGCAGTACGATCTGAAGTTTTCTTGATTACTAGAGGAGATGAGAATAGAATGCAGGTTGGTGGTCTGCTGACTGCTTTCAACTCTTCGGGTGAGCTGTCAACATTCATAGGAGATGCAACAGGTGTTGCACAGAACATAAATGGATAATAAAGATCTACACAGCATTTAACCTTCAGATGTAGCAATCAGCTTGCAGTGTGTCTATGACTGAAGATGCATGTGAATTAGATTTTGTCCATTTAGGATTACTGTTGCCACTGTCTCACACTTTCTCCACAGATACTCAGGATTATTTTGTTAGCAGCATACATTGTTCTGTGTTCTTTTAAATACAAGAAATCCAAATTAAAGCACCATAATGAACATGCAAACAATTTTACCTTGGTACAAACCCTCTGCTACTTTACCAGAAGGTTCTGGTAACAGAAATGCAGTGCTGCAAACAACTTACATCATCAATTTTAGGCAAGAAGTAGCTACCAGTGAAATCTATGCCAAACCTCAGGGTAAAGAGTGTAATTTGTCAGGAGTATTCTTGAGTGGTGCGTGGAAAAATAACCATGTCATCTGTTACATTACAGCACAAAAAAAAGGAAACATTCAGTCATCCCTACATTTCAACATAAAATATAAATACAGCAGTGAGACTCCACACCTATACAGAACCCTATAACTAGTTAATCACAGTAGGGACTGCAGAACAGTCTATATTTTGTTCTTGTTAGGTGCTGCAGAGATTAAGGATGGAAGTGGAGGCGCATTACCACAGTGTGGGAGAAAGAGAGATATTCACACTTAAAGAATACTACCTTTCTGACATGTCAGACCAAGAGATAAAATGTGTCACTTCCCTATTCCACCCTGTCAGCTATTCCTGCTGTCCATGCTGCACCAGCAACATGGAGGAATAAAAAGAGGAAACTTTCTGTAAGCATCAGAGCTGCCATTCTCTTTAAAACCACATAAACTATGCTCTGAAAACAGGTAGAGCTTGTTCTGTATATTTTTATGTAAAGATGAAGCACAAACCAAGAGTGGGTAGGAATAAACTCCTTCCATTTAAAACACATAGGAGAACATTTCTTTCTCAGCACTGATGCAACAGTGACATCAATACTCATTTCCATAATAAATGTGGGTTCCTAAGGGATATATATGCAGCTGTCACTATCCCTTTCAAATAGCTTTTTGTTTGAAAATGGAGAAGCAAATAATATTTACAAAACACTCAAAAATTTAAAGCCAAAACATGTCTTCTGAATTCCTTCTTGAGTCTTCCATATAATTTATGAAGTAATGTTTTTGTACTTCCCAGATACCTCATTATTAAATTGAAGTTATTTTCAGAATTATTTTAGAATAAAAAGGAAAAGGGATTCTCTTTTTCCAAGCCTTATGCAAAGAAATAAAGATTAAGCCATTGCTTATTTGGAACCTATGTGATAGACATTTGAAAATCTAACCAAACTGTGAGTTAGAATAGTCTGACTAGTTGTGATGTTTGCTTAGAGAACACGGGCAGACATAAAGATTAGATTAATTTAAGGATACAAATAACATAGTGCAAGATTATTTCCCATGCTTTGCAATCTAGAGTGAAGCAGTGAGGGAACATACAAGCTACTGAAAAGGCTAATACCAGATAAGTTGATGTACCATCAGTAAATCCTTTCCTGCTTAACAGAACATTTGTTTTCCCATCAAAGAGTAATTTATTTTTCGTGACTATTATATTCACTCCAGTAAACTGTTCTCACAATACTTACGATCTTAATCTTTGGGTCTCATGGTTTATACAGACATTTAAAATTTAAATTGGCGTGGAGTACTCAATGTAAGCAAGACTGACAAACCTAATCTGCAGTCTTCTCATTCTTCTTGTTTGTTCATTTCATGCTATTAAAAAAACCCCACAAACCCCCAGTAATGCCATAACACTAAAATAAAATACTGTGGCCCACTGATACTGTACATATGTTTATATATTGTTGTTATAATAATTTCCAGACTACCACTGGAAAACTACCGTGAAATATTTGATATTGTCTCTTCTAGAGACAATTATTAAAAAACTGGAAAAATGAAAATTTTCAGTTATGTTGAGGCTTCAGACTTGGAAGCTAAGATTGTTGTGGAGATAACTTTGGTAAGAAATTTGTTACTTATTTTCAAAAACAGATTTGATAAGGAGTATATTTCAGAAGTCATTACTTTAAAGTTTATAGTAGAAGAACAGTATTAAATTTCAATTTATGTGAAGTTAGTGAAATAGTGTTTTTGTTACTCTGACTTTCTCAATTTCTTTCATTAAACTTTTGACTTTATTTTATTTAGAAAGTATTAAGGGTAATATGAATAAATAAATAAATACCACACTCAAAGTTCTGAAGGTTCTTGGGAGCTAGGCAACTTTTATTGAGGATTTATCACTCTTTTTAATTACTTCAATCTGACATGTCAGTGATACTGTTGGAAAATTCTTAATCTGAGTTACATTTATTCTTTAAAGTACACAGGTAAGGTAAGATATCAGCAATAGCTATGACAGACATAGCTACCCAAATAAGACTGAAACTGCATTAGTCTATTCTCAAACAGCTGCTTTAGAAATTGTAAGCTGTAAAAATTCATCATGATCAAGTAATTGATTAGGTCAAGACTCTTGGTGTATCTGCCAGTGATTTCTTAATTTCACATGCTGTAAATATGGGTGGACAAGAATCCTTCATGCTAAAGAAATAATATAAAACTTTATTAAACATAAAATATACTGAGTGTGAAATACCATTCTGGGGGTACTTGGGGTAATTTTGTGTTAATTTTAGTGTTGAATTACAATTAGGATGGTATTTGTGTCCTAAAATTACCCTTATTCAGCCAAAATTTGAAAATATTCTTATTTAAAATAAGGTTTATCTGGGATATGTTCCTCCTTGATTTTAGCTTTCTGAAAGTTATTTTAATCCTGACTGGGGAAGGCAGAATATTTACTACAATTCACTATGAAGTTGAAAGGATATCCAAGGAAGTAGTCGATATTAAAGACAACTAGTTTAAATAACAATTACATTGATAAAAATACAGTACTAATTTGTGACTGGTGCAAATTAGGAAATAGAAAATACTATTTTTATTCCTGTCAGAAATTAATATTCCAGAGAGTGATACAATCTCAAATATTTTCAAGTTGATACTGTGAGCTTTATCTCTCATTGTTTTCAGTAGTTTCTGTAAATTGTAAAAACTTGAAGGTAGGGGTCCTGCCTTCCTCTATTTATATGCATGTGTTTATCTAAAATCTTCCCTTAAAATTTAAGGATGGTACTAAAACAAACAGAAAAAAAAAAAAATCCAAACAGCCCCCCCCCCAAAACCCAAACAACCAAACCCAAAAAGAAAGTGTCTGTAACAGAATGTCAGACCGTATAAATCATGATCTTACATTACTAGATTTTTGTCAGCATTAGTCTATATTTAATACAACAACAGAGTGTATTTTAATCAAGCAATACAGCTCCGTCAGAAACATACAAAGAATGGTTTTGTCCTGTTTTTTCATCATACATGCTGGACAGATTCACAAGCAATCAAAATCTTTTCTGTTCTGTTCTGGATGTGATTAAGAGTTGTAATTATTAATACATAATTACTTTAATTAACATGTTCTGTCGTTCTTTGTGTGTATAGAACCTGCATCTTTTGGCTGACAGGGCAACACAGGGCTTGCCACTCCCTTTGGCCTGGGGCTGTGTGTTACGGGAACTCCCCAGGGGGCAACAGGTTAAGCACCAAGGGGCACCAGCAACAGTCACAGCTTCAGGCAGTAGGCACGTCTCTGGGGATGGGCCAAAGATGGGATGGGATGTGGTCCCAGAGGTGATCCCAGATTGACAGAGTCCATGACTGGGCAGATAATGATTGTGAAGAGATGGAAACCTGCCTTGCTGCAACATCACTGAGGATCCTGGGGCTGAAACGGGGTCCTGGGCTGTAAGCAAGATGGATGGATGTATCAGGGCACTGTTTCAGAAAGCAAAGTAAGAGCAAGGACAGCAATCAAGGAGAGGGTTATGGCACAGGAGACTTGAGGCCACCCCTGACAAGCCCCAGAGATGTGAATGTGAAAGTGGATTGAGTGAAGGTGTCAGCACTCTGGGGAGAACAGAGCCCAGGGACAGGTTGGTCCCTGGGAAGGGTTTGTATTCATAGACAGCGATTACAACTCTATGTCCCACACTTCAGGGCTCAAGAAGACCTAAGATCACTATCAGTGCACAGCAGGATTTGGGAGTCCATATCATAGAATCATAGAATCATGGAATCATGGAATCATAGAATGGTAGGGTGTGGAAAGGACCTCTGGAGATCATTGAGTCCAACCCCCCCTGCCAGAGCAGGAACACCTAGGGCAGGCCACACAGGAAGAGATCCAGGCAGGTGTTGAAAGTCTCTAGAGAAGGAGACTCCACAACCTCCCTGGGCAGCCTGTTCCAGGGCTCTGTCACTCTCACAGTAAAGAAGATTTTCCTCATGTTAAGGTGGAACCTCCTGTGTTTTACCTTGCTACCATTACCTCTCATCCTATCACAGTGCACCACTGAAAAGAGACTGGCCCCTTCCAGTTGACACCCACCCTTCAGATATTTGTAAACATTCATAAGATCCCCCCCCTCAGTCTTCTTTTCTCCAGGCTAAACAACCCCAGGGCACAGGGACAAATTGCTGTTCCATGGATAACTTATTGTCCACTAGGACGCCAAGGTCCATCTCCATGGGGCTGCTTTCCAGTGGGTCTACCCCTAACCTGTACTGGTACATGGTGAGGTTCCTCCCCAGGTGTAGGACTACAGTTATCCTTGTTGAATTTCACTAGGTTTGCCTTTTCCCAGCTCTCCAGTCTGTCCAGATCTCACTGGATGACAGCGTAGCCTTCTGGTGTATCGGCCACTCCTCCCAGTTTAGTATCATCAAGAAACTTACTGAGGCTGCACTTCATCACTTCATCCAGGTCATTGATGAAGATGTTGAATAAGACTGGACCCAGAACTGACCCCCGGGGAGCACCACTGCTTACAGGTCTCCAGCTGGACTCTGCATTACTGGTCACAACCCTCTGAGCTCTGTTGTTCAGATAGTTCTCAACCCATCTCACTGTCTGCTCTTCCAACCCACATTTCCTGAGCTTTCCCACGAAGATGTTATGGAAGACAGTGTCAAAAGCCTTGCTGAAGTCAAGGTAAACAACATCCACTGCTCTCCCTGCATCTACCCATTCAGTTACACGATCGTAGAAGGCTATCAGATTAGTCAGACATAACTTCCCTTTAGTGAATCCATGTTGACTACTGTTGATAGCCTTCTTTTATTCCATGTGCTGAGATATGATCTCCAGAATATGATGGTCCATTACCTTTCCAGGGATGGAGGTGAGGCTGACTGGCCTATAATTACCAGGGTCTTCCTTCTTGCCTTTTTTGAAGACTGGAGTGACATTGGCTTTCCTCCAGTCCTCAAGCACCTCGCTTGTTCTCCATGTTCTTTCAAAAATGATGGAGAGTGGCAGTGCAACAACATCAGCCAGTTCCCTCAGCACTCTTGGGTGCAGCCCCTCATGGCCCATGGATTTATGTGTGTTCAGTTTATGAAATTGATTTCTAACTCAATCCTCATCAACTTCCTCCTTCCAGGCTTTCATTCTTAGTTCCAGGATCTGGAATTCCTCAGGGCTGGACTTAGTAGTGAAGACTGAAGCAAAGAAGGCATTCAGTAACTCCACCTTCTCTGCATTCTCTGTCACCAGGTCTCCTGCATCATTCAGCAGTGGGCCCACATTTTCCCTAGTCTTCCATCTGGGGACCGAATGATGGGGCTCCATGGTCAGGCATGGGCATATCTGTGGCTAAGCTGGAGACTGACACTCCCCTAAGATAGATTGGGAAGGGGCTCACAGCCCTGTGTAGAGCTGAAATGGAGCCTTTAGACCTACAGGTATGGTTAGAGGCCTCAGGAGAGGTTGGTCAGGATTAAGTAGGTCCTTCAGGTCCCTAAAGTTGTACTGATTCACAAAGTCATTTAAAACTTGGAATCTTTGTGATTAACTTTGAAAGCTATTATATATAATATTATCAGATTTTAATCAGAATTCTCAACAAGAGGCTTTGCTCAAAAGTTGATGGGATAACAAAGCCTAGAGTTTTAAATGTTTCTCCAATGATTTGGTTTTATTTTGAGAAAAAAAATGTGTTTGTGAGAATGTTTGTGTGTGTGTGCATGTTTATGTGTGCAGATCAATCCATCTTTCTTCAATGCCCTTGCAAACATCACGTGTGATTTTAAAATGTGACATGGACACACATATTGATCTAACTAAGTCTAAAAGACAGACAGAATCAAGTGCTACATTCAAAGAAAGTATAATCTTGTACTATGCCACCTGGACAGAAATATTAATGCAATGAAATCTACAAGATTAAATAACGAGCCATGAAGGATGCTAATTCCTTGGAAAAAAAAAAAATGTTAATGGCTACTGTTAGGTAGGAACCGAAAATATTATTATGCTCTCACAAATAAAATCGTAACTCTCTTCAAGGACAACAGTTCTTTAAGGAGAATGCTTACAAAGATAACAATCATAAAAACTGCTACTGAAAGCAGACATTGTTTAGATGGAAAAAAGTGTTCATTATGTAATGTTAAACATCAGTCTACTGATTACTGTAGTTCTCAGATGTTTTGTAAATGATTGTTGCATGCTGATTCACTAAATTGAGAGTATTTCCAAATGCAATGCAGAACAACTTCACGTTGACAATTTGTAAAATTAGATGAGAGAAATGATTTTAGTCTTTCATCCTTTCGTGTTTATCCAACATAAAATTTATGTAATAAATAAACACTATAATCTTTCATCCATAATGTTTAGGAACCAGGAAGATATGATTTTTTATTATTATGTAAAATGAAGAAGCAAACATTTTGGTATCAGGCTTTATTTAAAATTTTCCTTAAACATCTGTGTATATATTTACACCATATTATTTTCTGTTTCTAGCAAAATAAGATTCAAAGAATAAAGTTCAAAAATCAGTCTATTCTTTTTACTGTACTTTCTTAAAGACTGTAGTCTGTTTAATAATACTAAATAAAAATATTAGCCATTTAACTTATTAACACTTGCAAAATGATCATGAAATACAAATGTGATGGCCTAACAGAATCAGTTATTGAGGAATGTAGAGTAGTCATAAAATTAAGCTCAGGTCTTTTCTGATCGAAGACTACTGATGACTTGAGTAAAACAGGTGCACTTTTCTTCAGCACAACATATTTCCATCACAAAAGGAATTTTACAAATGCTACCGATGGTAGATTTCTTTAAAGACAAATGTTAAAAGTACTTTGACATGACTGAAATGTTATTTTATATTTTCTGAATGTTATACTTACAGTGTATTGAACGGTCCTTTATGACACCCAAATCAAAGTAAAATATACTCTAAAGCCAATTCATTTTCAGTCATTCCAGATGGGGAAAGAGAAATGAAGATGGGATATGTGTCATGTGCCTGATGGTAGCATACTTTGTACACTCAGGCTTCAAAGATATTTGTATTGTTTTTCTGAAGTCTTATCCAGATATTCGGCATTTTCCAGCAAGAATTTACACGCTCCTCAGCTTCAGAGATTTGTAGGGAGCTCAGAAAGTTCTCTTTAACTGATGTTTCACTGAGCTGCCTGTCAGAAATACCCTTTCCTTAGCTTTCAGGAAGGAATAATAACGAGGCACTTTCATACTTGACATGATACTATATGCCTCTGTTTCCATTGCTGTACTTTCAGGGTGTTTACTTAACAAATTCCAGTGAAGAGAATTAAAATATAGCCAGGCAGAGAATTTGTGCTATCCCAAACTGACCCTTTGACACCTTCAAAATAAGGAGATATGAATGATGTTAACATGTCTCTTCAGCCTGTTTTATCTTGCCAAAGGGGAAAAGAAGATAACAGGCAAGGGTGAGAGGTTTTTACCTTGTTCTCAGAGAAGCAGACCACCAGTACCAAAACCAGGATGCAAATGAAGAACCAAGAACTAAATAGTATCCTTGGACAGCCCTGGACATCAAAGCAGCAAAAGGTATCATTAAAAGAACGGGCCTGCAAGCCTAGCACCATGAGTATATCAGATGAGGAACAGCCTACAGGCTTTTCCATATAATGAGAAGTTGAGGATGTACATTTGGGATCATGTGCTGAAAGAATCAGTGGATTAGTTAGTCAAATCCATCCAACATAGTGTCTAAATCAATAAACTAGACTTATGCTCCCATATTTTCTGTCCTTCTAATGAATACCTCTCCAGGAAATAATGCTAGAATTGTTAAGCAGAACACAGCTAAGAAGAATGGAAATTATAGAATAAAGCTCAGAACTAAGCAAATAATTTTTTTGCTACATACAGATTGCCTTTGTGTAGCAAAAATCTTAGTTCTTTTTTATTGCAATTGAGAAATAAGGACCTGTGAGTAACTATTCTTCCGCAGCCGTTTGGAACAGTACTAAAATTAATTCATGAGATTTAATTCTCTGAAGATTTAAGTATTTGCCATTTTTTACTAGTCTTTTCCATGCATTCTAATTGATTTAAAATTATTTGTTGTATGTTTATTAGATAAGGGTTTTTTTTATATTTGAGTCACAGATATTTTCAATCAGAGATGGAAAAATACTTGTTTGTTTGATATTGGATCTCCATTTATGAGCCAAGGGATGGAAGTTCTTCCCTTCTTTAGTGGCCTCTGTGAATGAACAGTCAAAGAAACTTAGGAAGATATCTTTTCAAAAGTAAGACACTCAGAACTTGAAATTTAAATTCTGAGTTAATTCTGATGATTATACGCATGAAGCTCAACAATGCTTATTCACAGGCTTTTTTTTTTTTTTTTTTAAATTTATATTGTATTAATTTCTTCACATTATTCCAATAACACATAATCCTTTCTTGAGTCTTTCTGTAATTAAATATGAATAATTTTCAAATGATAGTCCTCTGGAAGAATGTTCAAAAGAGATTTATTCCTCTTTCTTTTGTTAAATTATAAGTAGATGTGTCATCATGAAAAAGCACATCTCTCTTTCAGTAGATTAATCTATTCTCAAGTCTCGCCAAATGCAAGCCTTAACCCCCTTTGCTCACAAAATTGAGATAACTTTCTTTTTTCCCTCAAGTAAAACCTGAAAACAACCCATGCTGATCGAAAACAAAAACAACCCAACCTTTCATGAGGTTCTTACTGACCAGTCCCTTCATAATACTTTTGAGGACAGTATCATAAAAGTCAGAGGCTGACTTAGGAAAGCAAGAACTGTTCATTGTATTATTTCTTGCTATGCCAATAATTGTCATATTTTACACTAACAACACCAAATCTTGTAATTTTCATTTAATGTCTGCTGGTGAAAAATGATATATTTTATCATAACAAAATAATAAAGGAACATGCCAGTGTCAGCAAAACAGTCTGCAATACCTGTGTTGTGAATTTTATACTGCTTCCTCAATCACTGCTTCAAAATATTTCCTACTTGATGGGAGAAAACATCATCCTCTGTGTCCTAGGACTGAACTTCAACTTTTTTCAAGGAGTGACTGAGAACTAGGTTTTCACTAGGAGGAATAGGATGTTAACAGCGGTGGCTTTTTCCTCCTCTCTGCTGGAGGAACGTGATATTGAGGCTTTCTTACTCTTCATCCCACTTTAGCACCATTTTTCAGGTCTACTAGGGGCTTCTTTTCGTATTTTCCTAATGTAATCTTTCTCATTCCTCAGGGGAATAGATTTATCCAATGATGGATTCAAAATAATATATATGAAATACGTGAACATTGTTTGCAAATCTATGCAGGTAGTCCTGACAGCTTTGAAAGAACTTTTCTTTTACAATATGGGCATGAATGGTTTCAATACATTACAGAGAGGGAAAAAAAAAAAAAAAAAAAAGTTTTAGTAACAAAACAACTTGAAGTTATTTTGTGAGTATATTTTCAGGTGCTCAGATCAATATTGTCTCTTCTACTACCAACATCTTAAAGTTACTCATTATGTCTGAGTCACTTAACCCTGCTCCATAAACAAAAGAAAAAAAGATTTTATCTGTAAGAATATAACTTTTTGCAAGAGAGATTAGATTACTGTATTTGACTAGGTTATCAACTCTAGAATTTATTGGACTCTGTTTATAAGTGACTATTATTGAAGACAAGACAGACTACATTCACGTTCAGTATTGTACTTAATCTTGATTTGCACTACTTTAGAGTCATATTCAGAATTATTTCACTTTTCTGGTATTTCTTGTCTTCTCAGTAAGTTTGCCGACGACACAAAACTGGGAGGATTGGCAGATACACCTGAAGGCTGTGCAGCCATTCAGCGAGACTTGGACAGACTGGACAGCTGGGCAGAGCAGAACCTAATGAGGTTTAACAAGGGTAAGTGCAGAGTCCTGCATCTGGGAAAGAATAATAAAGTACACCAGTACAGACTGGGAGGTGATCTGCTGGAGAGCA
>JAAGNO010006696.1:0-10302 GCA_033439905.1 Ceryle rudis | reverse complement strand
GGTGAGGCTATGGGGGGGCTCACAGGGGGCATGGGGAGAGCTGAGGCTATAGGGGGGCTCACCTGAGCAGGTGTGGGGCCGGGGGGGGTTCACCTGGGCAGGGTCTATGGGAGGGGAGCCGGGTTATGGGGGCTCACTTGGGCAGGTTTGAAGGGCATGAGGGGCAGGGGGCTGAAGCTGTGGGGAAGGGTGGAAGCAGCAGCTTGGAGGTGGAATGAGAAGGGTGATCTCGGCCTTCCAGAGGTGGGGCAGCGGGTGAGTGTGCAAGTGAGGTGTGAGCAGCGTGGGGCTGGAGGCCTACCCCGTGGTGCTCCTTGTCCGGGAGGGGATTTCCGCTCCCTTCACTTCCAAGCCTTGTTTGCTGTTCAGTGTCAGGATCTTGTGGCACTGCCAGCACTCGCAGGATGTTTGAGAGCAGCTCTGGGCTGCCTGGAGCAGGAATGCTGCTCCTCAACCTGCCCAAGTGGTGCCCAAACCCTTCACACCACTGTTTTTTAGGACAGAAAATCTCATTTGCAGGTCTCCCGGTTCCTTATGGGCTGGGTGTTTCTGTAGAGGTTGGAAGTATCTCAAGTCTTGTCTCACCTAAAGTCAGGGGGATCCTGCCCTGGGTTTTTTTTTTGGCCTGAGGATCCTGCCCTGGGTTTGATTCCAGGTGTGGCCTGGAGTCCCTGCTGCCGTGGGGAAGCCCAGTGGAGCTACAGCCCTGGGACATGTGATTGCTGCTCTTGTGCTGGAATTGGTTGCGTGTAACAGGTTTTAAGAATCAACTTCTCATCCAGTTCCTTCCCTGTATTGTTTATCAGAGTTCATTTAGAGTTGTCTGATAAAGTCAAGCCTTACTAAACCCATCACCTAAGCACACACTTTGCACAGCCTCTTTCTTTTACTTTTTTTCCCCTTTTTCTTTTTTTTTTTTATTAAAAAAAAAAAAAAAAAGGTAAGGGGGGAACTGATCAGGACTGATGATGCCTCACGTGATAATCATACGATATTGTGAATGCTTATTGCATCATACCTGGACCTAGGCCACGGGCTTCTGAGGAGGAATGTCTCAGTTTGCGGGAGCTCAGGTTCCATCTGCGGGAATTCTGGTCGGGGAAAATCCCCACATCTGTCAGACCTGTTCTCTTGGGTGCTGCTGGCAGCTTTTTATCCCTGGTCCCTAACACTGCTGGCTCAGAGCTTCTCTTGTTACAATCGCGTTAATGCTGCGTAAATGTTCGCTGGTGGTCAGGAGCTCAGCGAGGGGCTTGTCCTCTAGCCCAGCTCCTTCAGTAGGATCCCTTCAGGAGGAAAACAAACTGGGGATGGAAGAAGGGAAAGTTCTGAGCTTGAGCTGGAGTTTTTCTCCAGACCTGTTCATCCAGAAGAAAGAGGCTTTTAGCTGATGAGGGTTTTGGAGATTCCTTTGCCTGGTAATTCCCTCTGCCTTGAGGCGACGTTGCTTCCTTGGGGTGTTTACTGTGGGTGAAAGCTACTTTTGAATACCATCGGCTCTCACCTACGGCTCCCAGCCTGGTTTCTCCCAGCGCTTTGCAGGGGAGATCAGTTCGTTGGGGGTGACAGGTCGGTGAGGGCTGGCAGCCCTGGCTGGCCGGGGGCTGGGTAGTGGGATGTTATGCTGGAACCGCACTTGCTGGGGACGGTGCTGTGGGCTGATAACTTTATCACGCGCTTGTGCAAGCTCTGCTGAGTCGCTGTTGCGTGAAAGGCAATGAAATCCTGCGCCTAAGGGGCCTTTCCGGACAGCGCGTAACGCTGTGGTGTTACCCTGATCACCTTTGCACTCTGGCAGACTTTGAATGGGGAAGACATTCTGGTTTTACTCCCTCGTGGGCACAGTGAGACCGTTGAGCAGGTCGTCCAGTCTCACTCCTTAAGGACTTTCAAGACTAGAGAGCTGCTTGTAGCTGGGAGGCAAAAGTAAAACTGAGCTCACAGAAAAGCACTTTCTAAACTTGCAAACCTCCCAGCTGGAGAAAGCAGCAGCGGGAGAAGTGGAGCCAAAAGCCGCTGGAGTGAGTGGATTTGATCCTTCCAAGTCAAAGTCTGGAGATGGTCCCATTCCTGGGCTGGCTGGGGGGTT
The DNA here is from genome assembly GCA_033439905.1 of Ceryle rudis. Taxonomy (NCBI): domain Eukaryota; kingdom Metazoa; phylum Chordata; class Aves; order Coraciiformes; family Cerylidae; genus Ceryle; species Ceryle rudis. Next base: position 8,213 of record JAAGNO010006696.1, on the reverse strand, counting down.
CAGGGGGGCCTGTACCATGGTGGGTGGGGGGGATTGACCTCTTGGTAGCCTGACAGCTCTCAGCCTTGTTGTTTGTGGGACTGCGTCACCCGCTGCAGCCCCGTGACCATCGGACCTGCTGCCGCCGGGTTCTTTTACCGCTCACACCCTTCCTTGTAGAGTGCGGGAAGTCTCCGGGGAGGAGGAGCAGCGGTGGATTGGCTCGGAGGACAGCCAGGCTGGCCCAGGGGACAGCCAGATCTCTATTGTTTCAGCCTTCTGACTCACAGGAGAAATATTTGCCTGAAGAGGCAGGTTTAGCTTATGGCAGAGGAAGGGAAAAGTGCCTCTGCCGGGCACGTGTGACTGGGCATCATCTCTCCCTACAGCCCAGGGTAGAGGAGCAGAGGCTGGAGTTAGGAGCTGGTTTATACCCATTAATAACTCTGGAGGAGCTGTGCACTATGCTGGTGGAGAGACCAAGGACATTGACCCCCCCCTTGGGAACACTGGGGTACCCAGAGGCTTCTCAAACCCTGATGGGAGCGAGTGGCCGTTCCTGTTGAGCATCGTTCCCTGCAGCAGGGGTGACCCAGCCGGGACTGAAAGAGCTGAGCCAGCAGAAAGGTGTGCAGTGAGCTGGCGGAAACAGGGCCGTTGGTTTCCTGACCCCCAGTACGATAATGGGGATAATGCGGAAACACTGGAGGCCGTGCTGTCCCCTGGGAGCCCAGAGCAGCCCTGGGTGTTTCTTGTGGGCACAGGAGCCACGTACCAGCCTTGACACAGGGGCTGGTTTCCTCCCCACAAACGCCCTCCCCTGTTCCTCTTCCCTACCCTTCCATTTTCTTCAGTGCTGTTGGTTCACGTGCTCAGAAGTTGGGGAAGGAAAGGGGGCCGGGGATTATCCTAAGGAAGAGTCAGCAAACCAAGGGCTTGCTGATAATCTGGCACCCACGAATCCCTCTGCAAACCTCCTCCTCCTGCTTGGCCAAGGAAATAACCACCCTGGTACGGGGAACATGCCCTTCACCTCCATCAAGGGGAGGTTTGGCTTCTGGTTCCAGCAGCTCTGAGCCATCCCAGAGCTCCTCTCCCACTTTGCCTGAGCACACTGGGCAGAGCAGCTTTTGCCCATCAATTTCTTGCCTTGCCCTGTGGACCTGAGCTGGATTTGAGCCCATTTTTTTTCTGTTGTTTTTTTTTTGGTTTTTTTTGTTTTTTTTTTAACAGGATGTTGCTCTGAGAACTTCTGCAGCAGTGCTGGATAGGAGGGACAAGCTGGATCCCTCGGACCCAAGCAGGGGAGGGGGAGATTTTTACAAAGTGCAAGGCTCCGGTCACGGTTGCAAGAAGTGCCCCGCGGGTAAGATGGTCTCAAACATGGATCACACTGTGTGCGGCCTCATCGTGCTTTTGCACATGTCCCTGCCCTTTATGAGGGGGCAGCGTCTGCTCTGGCTCTCCCCTGCTCCGCTATCATCAGACCTAAGGACTCAATATGGGAACGTTTTCCTTTTATTAGCTCCTAATTTGCCTCTTAACTTCACTGGCAGTGGAATCAACTCCCTCACTGTAAAGACATTTCTGTCCTGCGCTGTACGTTCACAGATCAGAATCAGAGACTGGTTTGGGTGGGAAGGGACCTTGAAAGGCCACGGACTCCAACCCCCCTGCAGGGAGCAGGGACATCTGCAACTAGAGCAGGTCAGATAATGCCCTTCCTTTCTCTTCCACCCCTTCTTGCAGGCACCCACGTCAAAGAGCACTGTGAACAGGGAAACAGCTCCAGTAAATGCACACGGTGTAATGAAAATGAATTCATCGAGTACCCAAATGACTTTCTCAAGTGTCTGGGCTGCCGGGTATGCAGGGAAGGTATGAGCTGGTGTGGAATGAGAGCACGGGCTGGGTTCAGATGACTGAAGACCTCTCTGTTTAAGAGCACGGTCACCTGCAGCATCCCCAAAGTGTGGACCAGGCTGGGTCGGGGTTTGGTGTAGTGGCTTGTGCCAGCCCGACGTCTCTGTTCAGTGCAGCATCCCTTGTGCAAAGCTTGGATGTGAGACCTCCCAAGCAAGGACCAGGGGACTGAGCGCATGGCAGCATTGTAGGCTGCTGGTGGAGCTTTGATCATAGAATTGGGTGGGAAGGGACCTTTCAAAGTCATCTGGTGCAACCCCCCTGCAGGGAGCAGGGCCATCTGCAACCAGAGCAGGGTGCTCAGAGCCCCGGCCAACCCCCCCTGGGATGGGGCCAGGGATGGGGCAGCGACCCCTTCTCAGGGCAGCCTGTTCCTGATGTCAGCATTGCTTTTCTCTTGGGCATGGTGAGGGGTGGAGCAGGAAGGGGTGAGTCTGAAACTCAACAGCAGAGTGACTTGGCCTTCCTCAGGTTTGCAGGTCATGTCGGGTCGTTAGGCCACGCTAACGAAGGAAGAGGGTGAAGGAGCATGGCGCGGAGGGGCTGGGGTAGAGCCATCTCTCCTCTCGCCTGCAGATCAGGTGGAGCTGAGTCCCTGCCGAGCGGACAGGAACACGCAGTGCGCCTGCAAGAACGGCACCTTCTGCTCCCCCGACCACCCCTGTGAGATGTGCCAGAAGTGCCGGCCCCGGTGAGCTGGGTGATGCGGTGAGTCCTGTCGGGATGGGATCTGTGCTGGGAGCCCCAACCGCTGAGCCTGCCCCATCTCCTCCGTTCCCAGGTGTCCCAAGGGTGAAGTGGAGCTGGCTCCATGCACTCCGCACAGCGACCGCCAGTGTGGCCCTCCCATCGGCACCTCCTCCGGATCCTCCAGTGAGTGGGGGGCTGTTAGAGGAGGGGAGATGGACGGAGGTGTGAGCTCCAGAGGAGGAGACCAGGAGCAGCTCCTCACACACCGTGTTTTGTCCGCCTTAGACAACTTGATCGTGACCATTGCAGTGCTGGTTGCTGTGGCCCTGATCATGGGGTTCTTTGTCCTCTGGAAGTACCGCTGCTGCCAGTCCCCAGGTGAGCACCTGCTGTCTTCTGAGGAGCAGCTGAGGCCCTGGGATTGTTTAGCCTGGAGAGAGGGAGGCTCAGGGGAGCCCTTCTGGCTCTGGCAGCTCCTGACAGGAGGTTGGAGCCAGAGGGGGTCGGGCTCTGCTCCCAAGGAGCAAGCGACAGCACAAGAGGAACCATCCCCAAGTTGCCCCAGGGAGGTTTAGGTTGGAGCTGAGGAACAATTTCTTCCCCTCCAGGGCTGTCCCTGGCTGCCCAGGGCAGGGGTGGAGTCCCCGTGACCCCTGGAGGGGTTTCCAAACCCCCCATGGAGCTGTGGTGCTGAGGGCCAGGGGTCAGTGGTGCCCTGGCCGTGCTGGGGGACTCAATAATCTGAAAGGTCTCTTCCAAACAAATTAATTCTATGATTCTGCGACACCCCTCCGAGCACTTGCCCTGGCTGGGGGCTCTACGTGGGTGTGGGCTGGGTGGGAAGAGGGACCTGCCTGGGGAAAAAGAGTTCACAGCAGACTTTTCATCTTCCAGGGGATGGGAGAAACCTGAGCAGGAAGTCCTGCAGCGTGGTGGTGAGTTCCTGGGATGGTCAGGGGGTGGTGGTGGCTCTGCCTGTGGGGCTGGATTGAGGTCCCTGCTCTGCTCCCCAGTTTGCCTGCAGCTCCTAGGAAGGCTGGAGGAGCAAGGGGATGAGTCTCATCCCCACAGGGCACAGCTGGGCCAAGCAGAGCAGGGTCTCTGGAAGGGCTCTGCTGTATGTAGGGCGTTTGCAGCCCCCTCCCTGGTGCCGTTAACCCTTCCCTGGCAGAGGTGTCAGCGCCTCCAGGGTCCTTGGTGGGGGACTTTGCTGTACCAGGGCCCCTTCAAGCTCAAGGTGAGCAAGCAAGCCCTTGAAACCACGGCAGGGTGGGTGCCACTGCTGTAGATGGCATCCCTGAGGGGCCGGCGTGAGCCCTGCCCTCCCAGGGCCATCCAACCCAGCTGGTTTGTGCTTCTCTCCTGCCGCAGGACTACCTGGTGCGGCAGCTGACGAGGTACCACAGGGGGGGCCTGGGGACTCAGGACAACATCCGCAATGAGCAGTTCTCCCGCGATCAGCTGCTCCCCAGGCCATCGGGTTTGGTGACTCCCAGCGCTCCGGAGCCGGAGGTACGTGATCTGCTCCGTCGTGCTCGGACGAGGTCTGATCTTTGCCTTCACCGAGCTGATCAGCTCGGGGGGAGCTTCCAGGGCTGGACCATGGTTTTTACCCGGGTCTTCTGGGCTGAGGGCAGCAAAATCTGCTCATTGCACTTGGCTGCTGGGATCCTCTGCAGATTTAATGCTGGTGCTGGGCAAACAGATGGCTTTTCTGCCCTGGCTGGGACCCATGAGGCAGCTCTCCCTTGCTCAGGGTCTGCTGTCATCCCAAAGCTAGGAAACAATGGGTGTCTTGGGGGAGGGGGTGGGGATCTCCTGCCCCACAGCCCCCCCAGAGAGGGAGAGGGTCTCCAACCCCCCCCATCATGGGGCTTGGCGATGGTGTTTGTGCCGGGGCTCGGCGGGTGCTGTAGGACGTTGTCTTTCCAGGTGATGGTACCAAGGACCAGTGTGATACCCAGGAGGAATCTGGTTCCAGTGCCGGGAAAAGACCCCAGTAACCGTAAGTGCTGGGGCCCAGAGGATGTGCTGAGGGCAGGGAGGGGGTGATCCTGCCGGTTGAGCTTCCTGGGTAAAATCCTTTCTAACCCAGCTCAGCCCTGTTCTCTGAGCCTGTCCCTTCCCTCCACTCCAGTTTTGCGACGCTCTTTTGATGTCTTTGCCCAAGTTGTGCCCCTCAAGGACTGGAAGAGATACGGCCGAGCTCTTGATCTGCTGGAGAACGACATTGACCTCGCAGAGAAGAACGAAAAGTATTCGCAGGAGGCCTTCTTCCAAATGCTCAACACGTGGCATAACAAGCAAGGCATGAACGCCTCCATCAACACACTGCTGGAGACTCTGCACCAGATCAATCTGGGAGGGATTGCAGAGGACATCTCCACCAAGCTGGTCCAGCAGGGATTTTTCCAATACGAAGTGAGCTGAGGAAGCAGGGCAGGCCCCACATCTCCTCACTCGAAGCTAAAGACTTTAATACCTCCAAGGACACTCGAGTTTTATCTTTCTGTAGCTCTCTTATGGCTCTTCCTTGAAGCCATTGGACAGTTCAGCTGAGCCTGGAGCCGTTGACTGTCTCATGAATTACAAACCTCGTGGTCTTCTCTGCTGAAGCTGCGGGCTCGCTATCGGTGCTTCCTTCTGAAATCCAGGCTGGTGCCTTGATTTCACTGGGTCAATGCAAAGAGCCTAAAATTATTGCAAGCTGCCTCTGGGACTGTCTCACTTGGAAGCGCTGGTACTATAGGAACATCTTTGGGATCAGTGCAGAGAAGGGCCTGGTTTTTAACTGGATCATTCTTTTATTTTGGGTGGAGGTTCCTGGCATCCAGAAATGGCTTCTGCTTGTAGAACACCTCTAAGGTGGCCAGCAAGCTTAATTCTGTGTGCTTGGTGGCAAGTATTAACTGGGTTCTTGGGTTACTTTCTCAAAGCTGTTGTCTGAATTCCGTTTTAGGTGATAGTGGTTCTGCTTGCTGCTGGGAATCAGTTTGAAACTGGATTTTTGAGGGGAGAGGGGGAATGATTGACTTGCTTGGTGATCACTGGGGTTGTCTATGAAAAGGGTCAGTGCAGCGTCACCCTTGGAGCTAGATGGGGAATGTGGGCAGCAAACTCTCGGTGCGCCAGAAACTGCCTTCTCCAGGACCTTGTTCATCGGTTACTTCCCGTTCCCTTGGCTGTGGGGTGGCTTTGCTGTCCCTGTCCATTTCCAGCCAGCATGGAGAGGTGAATACACTGAGGTCCAAGCGTGACTGTGGGTACCATCCATCTGACTTCCATCTGGATGGGTTCCTCAGGTGCTTTGCCCCTTGCTCTGGCTCTCACACATAGCTCAGGGACAACTTGGCTGGAAAAACTACTGCATTACTTGAGTTGAATCCGCACTGGTACACACCCCAGCCCACTGGGACCCACCAGGCTGGATAATCCTTGGGGTTCCTCCCAAGGAAAACCTCTCTGTGATTGATTCCATCACCTTCCCCAGCAGAGTGGGAGAATTTGAGGGGCATTGCCAGCCCCTCTCCGAAGCCAGGGCTGCCCAGTCCCTCCCACTGCTGCCCCTTCTCCCCCCTCCTCACCCACACTTAAAAGCACAAGCAGAAACTTTTGTATTTATCTATTTATTTAGCAATTGTAAACGTGTACGTAACTTAAAAGCTAATATAAAAATAGGTTTTTTACTATGCGTGGTTGTGTTTTTTTTGTACAGAGCTCTGGCCCAGCCAGTTTATTTCCAGTTTTAACATGTCTCTTTATGAAGGAAGAATAAACTTTTAAAAAATCCTCCTGATATTTCATCTTTTTTTTTTTTTTTTTTTTGGATTCCCTCCCCCCCCTAACGCTGGCGATGGTCTGTTCTAGGTTTCAACTGGCACCAAAAGAGCTGGACCAGATGCTCAGCAGCTGCTCCGCGTGGCACCGAGGACCCAGCCTGTGGGGTTAGTGCTCTGCCACACCAGCGTCCTGCCGCCAGCGGTGCTTCTGCCGGGGACAATCCTCAGCAGCAAACCTGGGCTCTGCTTTACACTTAAGCCCGTGAGTCTCGTCTTCTTTAGTTACCTGCAAAAGCAGGAGGCTGAAATCTCAGTGCCTGGAGCACGCAGGGGCTGGGACCCCGGGGTCAAGCGATGCTGCTGAGCCCTGTGCCCCAGCCGCTGCCAGGGCAGTGCGGTGCTCCCCGCTCCACCAACACCCAGCCAGGGCTCTGTGTGTTGCGATAGCTTGTGTTCCATGCAGTGCTTCGTGAGAAAAAGGGCTCTGCTGAGCTGCCCATCAGCCTTTGCATGGTGATTGGGTTTATTGGTAATGCAAGGCTGGGGCTAAAAGCAGCTTTTGATGACCTGCCAGGAGGGTTCATGCCTGAGGTCCTGTCCTGGGCAGCCCCCACGTGCCTCCCAAGCACACAAACCTGGGCAGGGAGCTCCTGCAGAGCCAGGCACTGGCAGGATTTGGTACCAGGCCAGGGGGACTCGGGGCTTGCCCCGAGGAAGGCAAACAGGACTTAGAAGCAGCAGCGAGTGCCCAGATGCAAAAGGGAAAGAAACTTGTCCTACCTGCTCGCTGGGGCCACAAGGCGTGAAAAGGCCAAGTGTGAGCTCGCTGGAGTCGTGACCTCACTCCTGCATCCACGGCTGAGGATGAGCGTGCGAAACAGGGAGGTCTGAGGTGCTTTACTGGGGCCAGCTGGGAAGAGCAGTTGGAGGGGACACCACCAGGAGCATCCCTGTTGGAGCATCCCTGTGCACTCTGGCAGCAGCTTCCCTGTCAGGGATGGGCTCAAAGGCGCTTCCCCCTTCCTGGCTGAGGAGGGTGAGCAGAAGTTTTGGTCCCTCCTGCTCCCCTGTCCTGCCTGGCAGTCCCACAAAGCCCTGGGGCCACCCCTGCCTTCTCCTGCCTACAAAGACAGGGGTGGGACAGGAACACTTAGTCCACTGTTAAAGCCACCTCTCGTTGTACAGGGTGTTTTGTGGTGGCTGGATCCTGAAACGCTTCTCCCCGTCCCTGTCCACCCCAGGAGCGCTGGTGGGGGGTTCTGGTGTCACCCCAAGCAGGGCACAAGGCTGCCCCGTGTCCAGCTGCCTCCTCCCAAACACACAGGGACCACGCTGGGCTTTTAAAATACCATTTATTACAATGGAGCCTTCCAGGCTAAAATCCCAAGCCAAGGGCCTGGGGTTGGTTTCTGGTGTGGCAGGTTCAGGGGGTGGGTTTGGGATGGGATTTTTTTGCTTTAAGTTTTCTTTTTAAAGAAAAAAAAAAAAAAAAAGAAGCAGGGAGGAGAGGCCTCCTGTCTCCTCCCGCTCCCCAAACTGGGGCAGACCCCACTTGGGAGCAGATGCTTCAGTGCCTGGAGGCATTTGGGGACCAAGGTTCCCTGCACCCTGCCTGACCCTGCTACAAGTCAAAGGGGGAGGCGGGACCCCCCGTAGCAGCTCCAGCTGCCCAGGGTGCTGAGATGCCATCAAACAAACCATAGCCCATAGCTTCTGGTTACCAAGTGGAATTGGGATGGGTTGTTTCTTCTTCTTCCTCATGCTGCTGATGTTCAAAAAGAAGAAAGAAAAAAAAAAAAACCAAAAAAAAACCCAAAACAATAAAAGCCAAGTTTCAGTTGA
>JAAGNO010006694.1:0-22157 GCA_033439905.1 Ceryle rudis | reverse complement strand
TGTCCCCATCTTTCTGACAGGCTCCTTTAAGTACTGAAAGGCCACAATAAGGTCTCTCTAGACCATGTCACTAAGCAACAGATCCAGTCTTTCCTCAAACACCTCCAGGGATGGTGACTCCACCACCTCCCTGGGCAGTCCATTCCAGTGTCTAATCACCCTATCTGTGAGAAAGTGCTTCCTAATACCCAACCTGAACCTCCCCTGGCACAGCTTCAGGCCGTGCCCTCTCATCCTGTCACGAGTTGCCTGGGTGCATCCACACTGGGACCAGATTTCCCAAGGAACAAAGCTTCTCAAAAGGCTGCAAAGTATGGACCAAGTTTTCCAATTCCTCTGCACTCTTGTGCTTCCACGGTAGCCTTTATACACAAAGCAAGCAGAGCTCTGTGAAAATCTGGTCACCTATTTGGTAGGACTTGATATGAAAAATTAAACCTAGCAACCACTTATATGGGAATCCCCTTTCCATAGTACACACATTGCTTTCAGCAAGAGATGAAGATGCTCAGTGGAATTAGGATGATGGACACTGGACCCTTCACACCCAGTGAAGGGTGAGAGCCTGTTTAGTAGAGTCAGCTCAACACCAGTTTTAGGACCTCTAAGTACTTGTTTGTGGGCATGGAAAAACAGATGCCTGTCATTGGGCACTTCGTCCATGCAGAGGCAACAGCAGTTCTTTCAGGGCAAAACCAACCTCTGTGGCCTTCTGTGGATTTATTCTTGCAGGTCCTTAAGGATCCAGGCCATCCTGCTTTGATAGCAATCAGTTCAATGGCGGTTATATGCAATTGAATACCCTGGGACAGAACGTACCTTCAAAACCAAAGCCCTCTGTGTGCGTGTGAAAAACATCAGGGCAGTTTTCACAAGAAAAGTGCACGTTTCCATTCTATCTCAGGCCCAGGATATTCCCCGCTGAGCACTAATCAACAAACATTTAGTTGGCACCACCTGCCTTGGAGATCTTGGGATCCTGGGGAGGGAGGGAAGCTCACCTCTCCCCACTCATGGTTTTCTTACGGAAAGCTAAGCCTAAACCACAGTTTGCAGTCTCAGAGCTATGTAGTGATACTTTCCCCCCTTATCTCAGGTTACACGAGTGACATTTGAAAATGCAGTGAAGTTGTAGCTCTTCAAGGTGGGCAGCTCTACTCTATGCATGATACTTGCAACATTTCACATAAAAGAAAAAAAATCTCAACCAGTGATGAAGCATAGCACTCACTGTTTCTGCAACTTCTGAAACCAGTAAGTGCTTGGCACCTTTGAAACTCAGGCCATCCAGCTGCCGTACTATGGATTTCAGTTTAAGTACCACAGATTAAAACTGTGGTTTTGAACTGTATCTATCTGTAGAAGCTGTTATTTATGTACCTTGGTTGTACAGTTTTAAAGGAAATACCTTTATAATATACACATGGTGTGACAAAAAAAAACCCCAAATAACTTGGTGAATTGATTTTGTAAGCAAGTGAAATGACATTTTAAAGCAAGTTTCTTTCCTGTTTGCATACCATGTGGCTGTTTTTTGCTCTTTCCTACATTGAACAAGAGAATGCATTTTTTCAATCCTTTTAGTGAAAGATTTTTGTATGGTAGATATGAAAAATATTTGGTTTTGCAATTTGAATCCTTGAAGAGGCCATCAGCAGGTTCTGGGAGCCTGCAGGGGCCAGCTGTGAGGATCAGGGTCTGTGGCTGACCAAAGCAGCAGCAAATCTCTGCATTAAAAAAATTACCAAAAAAAAACCCCAAAACAAACAAACAAACAGAAAAAAGAAACCCATGTAACTGGTATTACTCTAGGAGCAGAGCTTTTCTTGGGGTGATACTCCAGACAGCTGTCTTCTCAAGGATAGCTGGATGAAAAGCAAATTGGGATCTTTTGACATTCTCTGCCTCCTGGTCAGCTGCAGCTTTTGTCCTTCCCTGTGTAAAGGGAATTGGTCGCCTGCACAGAAGCTGCGAGGGTACCTTGAGCCTATCGTGCCGGTGGGGAGTGCAAGGCTGAGTCAGTGCTGACTGCCGAGGGCCATGACTCAGTATTGTCCCCTCGGATACACACCCAGACTGCAGCCAACAGAGAAAGGGAATAACCTGATTACAGGAGCGTCCTCTGTGGGTATCTGCTGGTTAGGGGGTCAGGAATGTCGGGTGGCTTTCTAATTACCTGTGAGTTGGTGGAGGTTGGTAATTCCTGAGCTTTTACACGTGATACTGAGCATCTGTGGAAGTGCCAGGGAGCTCAGAGGCCAGAAGCTTCTTCCTTTTGTATTTGATAGCAGCATTATGGTTTTATATCTTTGTGGGATGTGGTTTTTTACTTTTATTTGAATTAATTTATTATTTTTCTTATTTAACTTGTGTGCTTGAAGAGGAATGGTGCTTTGATTTCCTTGGGGAGAGATTTCCTCCCTGATGCTGTAGGGTTAGTCCTGTTTGTGTTTCTGTCTCTTAAAGTGATGATGCTGTATATGCTGTTAAATCAGGATTACCTCATGAACAAATGCTTTTACTGGGAACTCTTGCCACCCTAGTGTATTTCTGAGTTCAGTTTGCCATTGCATAAGCACGCAGGGTCAGTGCCCCTGAATGAAGCCAGTCTGCTGAACAATCCATCAAATTTAACAAAAGGGTAGAGATATCACAGGTAAGTGTCAAGTTGTGTGAGGACAGGAGTCTGTATGGAGGAAATTTGCAGGTTAGTGTTCCACTGTAAGAAAAGCTGTTGGCTGACTGCAAATACATTATTAGACATCAGAGGATTTTTGTGGTGGGGAGATAAGCAGGAAATAAAATTTCTTAAGTATTTCCTGTAGAAACTGTTCCTTAAAATCCTTATTTTCTTCTGTGAAGTGGTGAGGAGTGATCTGATGAGCAATCTTGTACTGTCATAGATGGTAGAAGAAAGCAAAAAGCTCTGTCCTTCACCCTGCCCCTTGGGACTGAAAGGGGAGGGAGATAAATGAAGATTTAAAATTCTCTGTAAAGGCTTTTGCCGTTGTCTGGGAAAATGTCCTCTTATATGTGCCACGTAACCACTCAGGCCAGGAATTTTGTGTGCATAGTGCTTTTGGCAGAGATGCAAAGGGAAGGTCTGCTCGGGGGATTGAAGAGTATTGCCTTCTTCCTGCTTGCACCACTACAAATTTTAGATAGTCATACCGATGTTCTTTTCCATTCTGTTTTTTGAGGCTTTTCCTTTGTCAGGCATAGTGAAACAGGAAAATATTATTTTGTTGTTGTTGTTGTTTTGTTTTGTTTCTTTTTAGTTTAAAGAGATTCGAACAGAATAGAGCTCTTGGACTTGTAAGGTAAGATGCTGGGTATTCTGAGCGTTTTCTTTCAGACAAAATGGGTGAGGAATATGCTGTATTTTGGATTTAAAGGAAAGTAGAAATCTTCCTCATTTCATGATGAGTTCGATGCTGCATGTCAGGGTATAATCTTTGATTACCTTGCTGTGTGTTACTTTTGTTATTATAATACTTTAAGTCACAACAAAGAATGTTGTGCTGGGCCTTTGGTAATATTAGGCTTGAGGATTGTACTGATGCCAGTTCATTATTGTTCCAAACTCTACATGTGCTAGCACTCTTGATTTCCCAATGGCTCTCCCTCCTTTCTGCCATGAATTTTGTCATGTTAGCTCTGGGAAGAGATGAACTCTTTAAAATTTGAACTCTTTAAAAAAAAGTATGGAAAAATGTAAGTTTCTTTCATCTGTCAGATGTAGCATGTGAAAATGAAATTTTTACATAAAGCTTGTGAGGCAGCCTCAACTAGAAGTATTTTTTTTCCTGTTTAATCACTTTTAAGTTTTGAGATTTGCAGTGATAATTTGTATCTGCCTCTTCTATTCTGAAGGGCTTCTGGAAGCATTCAGTGCATCTAAAATGAGTTTGCTTTTTATTTGGTTCATTTACTCAGCTCCTCACCTTTATTAGCAAATGAGTCTTTAAGTTTGAACTTTCCCTGCCTTTTTTTTTTTTCTTGCTTCATTATGCTCTAATTTTGGTCACAATCTTCCGGGAAACTTATTAGAGGGGAAAAATATCTCTGACTTCTTTCTTTAGATGCAGATTTTATGAAAGTTTGTTTACAAAGCTCATTCTGAATTAAAATGGGTTTTTATTTTTCACCTCAAATATTGAGAGCTTAATGTACTCAATATTGAGTACTCCTCTACTGAGTACTTAATAAGAAAAAAAGTCTTTATATGACTACCACTAAGAGCATAGGAGGATCTTTAATTCAAAAACATGCTCAGCCCTATGTTTCTATTAATAAAGTTTGCACATGCATGCATATTAGCTGGAAAATAAATGTGGACAGCCCTAGCAGAAGCTTCCAGCTACGGATAATAAAAGTACCAAGGTATGGACCATCAATCAGGAAATTTGTGCAGCAGAAATTACTGGAGAATTGGGAGAATACTGAAAGAAAATCTCTGCAGCCTTGCGGCAGCTGCTGTGGGAAGAGTGTAGCCCTGAAGATGATGGAGCCTTGGTGTGGTGCTCCCTAGATGCTATTAGGATAATAGGAAGGATAATTGTATACTGATCAAAACCAGACTGAGGTAACACATTTCAACCCTGCTTTTGTCCTTAAAGTTGCCATATTTTTCACAGCTAAAGATAGAGGATCAGTGCTGGTATTATTTAAGTCTCTGAAAAATGAGAAGAATGAACATAAGATGATGGTTGAACTGTGCTTCATTTGTGAGAAACTTGTAATAAAGCTAGCTCTATGGAGAAACCAGGTTCGTAGCCCTTCTCTGCTGCCCAAGTTTTAAAGCTTGCTCTTGACACACACAAGTAGCTCACCTTGGGAGACCCAAGGAGGAGGAGATAACTTCTTTTTTGTCAGGTGCTTACTTTTTTAATCCTGATAGCCTTTTGTCAAGCTTACAGCCTGGAAAGAATTTTGTAGCACCTGTGGTTTATGTGTTTTCCACACTACATAAATTAACAGGAGATATTATGTAAGGAGAGATCGCCTTGGTGATAGATGCTTAATCTGTGTGAGAAACAGCGATGTTTTCTCACTTAAACTTTGGTAGTTTTGGTAGTTGAAACTTGTAATGTGGTTGAACATCCCCTTTTAGACACTAACTCCCTGAAGCTTTGCAGCCCGTTGGACCTGCTGCCTGTGGGGTCTGCCAGAAAGTGTTGGTGCCATTTTGAAGGTGTGCAGCCACAGACAACTGGTGAATTATGGTCATATTCCACATGAAAACAGACTCATCTTTTCCAGCTAGGCCAAAACATGTTCCAAATTTTTTCTCCTTAGGCTTTGCAGAGCAGCCATGCGGCACACCACTTCCATTTTCTCAGCAGTGTTGGCTTTGACGTCTTCTGTGGAGCTGCAGCCCCTCTCTTTGTTAGAAGCACTCTTACAGCCAGCGAAGTCATCATTCAAGTGCTAAGAGCAGATGTGCTTTCCTGAGATTTAATATGTGTTATACAGACATTCTTGTGGTTGTATTTTTACAGATGCTTTTTATGTCCTGCAGCTTACCAAGTGGCATTCTGCAGTTTGATGTCATGCAATACTGTGTTTAATAACAAGGTGGAGCTGGAAGTTAATCACAGAATCACTAAGGTTGGGAAAGACCTCCAACATCATCAAGTCCAACCATTTTCCTAGCATTATCATGACACCTAAATCATGTCCTGAAGTCTCATGTCTACATGTTTTTTGAACACTTCCAGGAATGTTGACTCCATCAGCCCTGTGTCTTTGAATCTCTTTGCAAAAATCTGAGAAGTTACATTAAACTCAGCTCTGCTGTTTTCCATGATGATGATAATGAGTTGGAAATACTTCTCGTCTGTGCAAAGGACACATTAGTCTGAAAGCCTTTGAGTACTTTATCCCCGTTGATGCTTTTTTATCAAAGTTGATTTCCATAGACCTCAGCGCTGATGAATGAGGATGATGAGGGATAGTGAGTACTACTGTAGCTGTGTCTGGGTTTTTTTTTGTCTGGTGCAGCCTAGTTTCTCTTCTCTTATCCCCCTGTAAGCTATTCTTAGTAAGTGTTTTTCTTTTTTTTTTTTTTTTTTTTTTAATTGAGTGAATAATCAGTTATTTCATTCACTGTCCTTACATATGCTTAAATAGGGTATTAACGTAATCTTCTTATATACTTTTCCTACTGCTGCTCCTGAGTTTGTAAAGGAACCAGGTTCACGGTTAATGAGATATATGAATGAACTTGCCTGGAAATAAAATAGTTCTTTCAGGCTTCGGCTCGTATTTATTGCCAAGATGATAATTTATTTATATTTTTTTTTGAGGTAGCATTATTCTTCATGCACATATCTTCTTGTGCTGTGCCATTCCTGTTTATTTTCTTTGGTGCTGTCAAGAGTAATTTTTCTGCATATGAATTCCTTAGATGTCATCTGTAAAACGTTATTTTTCTCGCTTTGAAAGTAAATTGGCTTGTCTGGTGTCAAACTTACTATTTTCCCTTTTAGGAAGGTTGATCGACTTGAGAATCACCAAGGTGGCAATTGGCAGCTGTCAGTGCAGGAGCGTCTCACACCTTCCCTCAGGCCGTGGGGGGTGCGTGTGCCCCGCAGCTCCGCGGGCGCCGCGGGGGGTGGGTGTGGGCCGCTGGGGGTGCCCAGGCCCGCTGGGATCCACGGAGGATGTGCGGGAGCTCTCCGTGGTGCCGAGCGGGGCCGAGGGCTGCCCCGACCCTGCCAGCGGTCGGTCCTGCGGCTGCGGCCGGTGAGGAGCCATGTCGGCTGTCCAGAGGCCTCAGCCCGCCCTGCTGCGTTTGGTATTCCAGGGTCCAGTGGCTGCCACCGGAGCAGATGTACTGCTTTGGTTGTAGGCTGCTCAACCCCCGTTTGCCAAAGGTACGGGGTCTGTGTGGTCGCTGTGTCAGCAGATCTGCTTCTCACTCTGCCAAGAGCTTCAGCACACTGGAAATACAAACTGTGAACGTTAGCCCATGGTCACGTTTCCTGGAGATGGATGAAATATAGCTTAATTAAATATAACTAGTGTGCCTAGAACTCCATATATTTTTCTCAACCCCCTTCTCCCATTACTGTGTGTCAGGCCATGATGGCTAGCTCTTTTGTAGCCCAGATAATAGCACTATTAGACGGTATTTCCAACTCTACTGCTAATTTTACATTTCCTTTGGCATCCTTAGGCAAATCTGACTGCTTTTCACATAGGGTTTTGTGGCCATCAGGTGAGCTCTTGGGCAACAGTGAACCATGATACCTCTGAGGCCAGTTTTGCCAGCCCCTTTATGAACATATCCATGGCTTCTCTCAGCATCAGTCGTGTCTTTGTTGGCTTTTTCAGCATAAGCATAAACCAACTCAAGTTCAGAGTTATCCTTTGTCCCCCTTTTCATCTGTTCTTTCCTCAGTAACTCACTCTCAAGAGGTTTACTTTGAATGAAAGTTGTCATTCCACTCTTAAGGAAGCTTCCCTGATAGCTGAGAACATTTTCTAAAGAGCTGCTCTTGATTATGTGACTGTGGAAGAGACTAGAAATACAAGATTTGATTCTTGTAATAAAAGCTCTGTTGAGGAATATGGCTATTGACTGTGATTCTCTTGCCAGAATATTCCCCAATCTATAGGACTGCTTGGCTGAAACAGACTGCTTTGAATCTTAAAATAATAATAATAAAAAATGCCAGTATTTTGAAGTTCATAGCTTTTACAGTGCAGTGGTAGAAAGTAGGGAAGGGAATTGTTTTCCTGGTAGCTTTCAGTGTAACATAGCTCCTCATCATTAGCTAATGTTTTGGATTTGGTATTCGTGCTGCTCCATGGCCTGCATACCTTCCTTGCTGCCTTCTATTGCTTCCTTGCCTCGGTTCACTGCATTGCTGTAGTCCAAATGGGACATAAATTGTAAAAGAAGCCTATTAATCAGGGCAGGATAGTTCCTTTGCCTGGTAAGAGCTGTCCATTTGGCTGCAGATTTGCTATTATTAGGAGACCCAGAGGAACAACTAGACAGTGGACTGTCCTGACAAAATGACAGTGAATTGTTTAAAATGGAATACTGCACTGCACTGTAAAGTATTTGCTGCTCTTGCTGTTGAGCCATAACCGTCATCTTATGTAAATCTTAACTATACCCAAACCCAGCTCTTTGCCTGTGGAGCATTGGGGCAGCTTGATGATGATGGTTCTGAGACTTGTATGGGATCCTCTGATAGGGAGGTATGGTGACTGTCCTGTGAAACATGGAAACAGCACAGCCCTCTGAGCCTTAGATGTGCAGAAGTCTGGGAAAGTGTACAGTTGTGTATTTTTGCATCTGATGGTTCTTAGAATGCATACAGACTTCTTTTGCTCCAACAGTTTGCTGAACTTCAAGTGTACATCATCCTGGCAGTATTGGTAGTGAATACTACTGTAATGTGGGTTCAGTGGGATACTTTTGAACAAATGACTTTTAGATCTGTGTTGGGAGGTTGCTGGTGTTCTTATTGGAGTTTTTCACCTGACAGAGCTGAAGTCTTGAATTCTTGTATAGTGCATGTTCACATTCTTAGGTTATACTTCAGAGGACAGCTAACTGATAGCTTCATTTTAATAGAAAATGTGTGCAATATATGCATATATATCAAATACATGCATATGTACAATCTTTTTAGTGTTCGGTACATTGTCCAGAATAAAAATTTCAGTCTAAAAATAACTTAGATGCACTGAAAGGGCTCTAAATTGACATAATCTAAATTCTACTCGATAACATGTTTTCTTCGCATTATGAACTGATGTAATCCTTGTTTCAGTGTCTGAGATCTCTTAGGTAGTCTTTATTGCATTAAATGTCTCTTTCACTCTCTAGGTCTGTTGTAGCAAACCTGAAACAAATTCTTCATCTTGAGTTATTTGCTCCCTTGTGTTGCTGTGCCAGAGGAATGGGAAATTTCCACCCTGTTGCGGGAACAGATTTAGAGCTTGTCCTTTTGCTTATCTCTTGCTGTTATTAAACTCTCGGGGACCTGTGACAGGGTGATCCTTACACCTTATCTGTGTGTTGGTGTATGTGGGGGAAGTGTCTGAGAGAGAGGAGGGATGTGGTGGAGGCACAGGTACGCATATGCCCTGTGAGGTGGGGAGGATGGCAGTAGCACCCACAGCAGACAGCTTGGATGGCACTGCAGTGCTGTGGTTTTTGTCTGGACTGGAAATGCAACCAAGTGGGGAAAAAAGACACGACTTCTGTTTTCCAGCAAAATCACAGGGTGGTGCCCCTTGTCCCCATGTGAAGGCTGGCTTCCCTTAGCTTTTTGATCCTTCCTTCCACGGGGGCTCAAGGCTGGGCAGTGGCTGTGTGCCGCTCAGTTGCTACCCTCCCACAGCATCTGTGGGAGGCTGGCAGCTCTTTTCCTCCTCCAAGGGCTGTCTGGAAATGCTTTCTGAAAGGTTGTAGTAAAATGAAGGTGCTCCTGGCTAATCCAGTATAGTCCTTGCTCTGCCATCATCTACAGTTTGTATCAATTCTGCATGAAAAGCATCAGTTATTTCTTGCCTTCATACAAAAAGCCTCGTTTGCTTCTGTACAGATCTCCCTTCCAGGACAGATAATTTCTTCCCTCGTTTCCTCTTCCCCCTGTATTTGCCAGTCATACTCTGATTTGTTCTATTAGACTAAGCAGCTTTTGGGAGACTTCCTTTCAACTACCTATGCCACATATCACCTTGTAGTCCTTCCCTATTTGCCTTCTGCTTAGAAATGATGCCCCTTTGCAAGAAAAGGTAGAGGTGAGCAAGGTCCTGTATGCAATTTTGCCATGCCTTGCACAATGACAAATTCCTCGTATAAGTAGTTCACTTGTATTGGTAAATTTTCCTCCACAAAATGTGTACCCTGTCAGAAGTTTGTCCTTTGTCTTTTTAAGCTCTCTCATTCTGGAAGTTATCATCACCTCTGCAGAACCAGTTAATTATTATGGTGTTCTATCAAATGCAATATTGATTTATTTTAATTGATACAAGTGGCATTAACTCCAATTCTGTCATTTCCCCGTCTGACTGACAATGCTGTTACAAATGATGTGCAGTTTCTTGTGTGGGGAACACTAGCAAAATCCATTTGAAATTCTAAGTGAGGTCAGTATGCCTGCTTCTAACAACTGCTTCACTGATGCACTCAACATCTCTAGTAAATGATAATACAGAGATTGACTGCTGGAGTCCAACGGTGTCCTCTCTGAAGCTTCTCCTGCTATTGCTCAGCAAGGCATTCTTTTTGGCCAACCTTACTCAACAGTTGTCTCCACTAATATATAGAGGAATTAATTCTCATTCAAAATGTTGCTTTTTTTCTCCTAAAAATAATTTTTGCATCTTTCACCATAAATATTTCTCCAGCTTTCCCAGTTACCACAGTTATTAAGCTGCATTGCTTATGACTCAGCAAAGCACTTTTTTGTGGGTTCAAAATGAAGTCCCATCACAGCAAGTGGCAGTAGCAGCAGTACAGACTTCACACTCCTTGGGGAATACAGGTACTGACAGCAGCGCAGATGAAAGTGATCAGAGAAGTACTGAGGTTGAGGAACCAATGTGGGAACAACAAAAAAACCCACGAAGATATTGTAATTATGCTAAATTGTATTAAAAATAATACCTGAAGCTCAATATATGTAACTGAAATACCATTTCTCTCACCCATTAGACTTAGATTTGATTAACTCGTGGGTAAAAAAACCCCATATGACTTACATTTTTATCCTTTTTTTAGGACCGAAATTACTTCACCCCTTTTTTCTAGCGTGACTACTAGTAGCCGTTACTGCCATAGTGTAGTTTTGTGAACAACCACCATATAAGTAACTCTAATCCCCTGCTTTCAAGGAAAACTAGTGAATTTGAAAAGTGCAGGGGGAGAATGGATGTCGGCAACTCCATGGGAGTTATAAAATGAAGGCCTTTATTACCGGTACATCCCTTGGTTATATAGAGCAAGCTTCACTGATCACGCACACCAACAACAGTGATGATTGGATACATGCAATACTCACACACCGTTCACACGCCTAAATCTACTACATGATTGGCTGTCACCTAAGTCTCACAGTACCCCCCACATCCTGTTTTTCTCTGCTTTGCTCTGCTTTATCTTCTTGCTTCCTTGCTTTTTCTCCACTGTTCTTCTTCCTTTGCACTCTTTCCATGACTCAAGGACAGTTCCTGATAACAGTGTCTGTTTTCTTCCAACCAAATCCCACAATTCCCCCTTTTTGTTTTTGGGCCACCCAAATACCTACTAAAGCTTTGCTGGCAGCACTTCTAACCAGTTTGATTATACAGGGTACAATCATTAATATTACAACAAATACAGTCAATATCATCAGTCCATGCAGAAGCATCTCTTTAAACCATCCGGTTATGCCTAAGCTTGCCAGCCATCCGCTTAACCCGATTTCCGCCACCGTAAACTTCCTGGCTTTATTTTCTGTCGCGCTCCCAGCATTTCCTCTGGGGGGTCCGTCCACTTGTCTTCACTGTCGTCGAACAGCGGAGGGTATAACATAGCCGGAAGAGCTGGAGATGGGGGTGAAGGCAGAGGTGACGGTGGCGGTTGACCTCACCGAAGGCATTTTGGCAGCGGTGGTTTTTTAGCCTTTATTGGGTTCATGGCATAAATGACAAGGGCAGGCCAGAGTGCATTGTGGACATTCATTTGGGCTCTCACCCCCTTCCCGTTCTTCTTTAAGGAACTCGGCACCAGGGCTGTGAAGGGGGGGCGCTGAGGGCATCGGTGGCACTGCCGCTTCAGCACCCAGGGCTGCCTTCTGTTCTGCTTTTAAATCTCTTAAGGTGGAACAGATCAATTTCCAGGTGGTAGCCAATTCTGAGGCATGGTTTTCACCATGAGTAATCACATCCCACAGCTTTTCCCCTATCCTTTCCCAGGTTTCTGGGTGAAACGCTGTTGCCGCATCAGGAGGATACCCTTGATTACGGCACCACTTTAACAATCTCTATACAGAGACCTCATCATATTTCATTCCTCTCTTAGAGAGTATATGCAGCAGGAGTCTGACTATTGCACTCTCTTCAGAGGACATGTTCTTCCTCATGCCGCCCCAGTTTGCTCACCTTGCTGGGTGCTTTTTCTCCATTGCAATGTCTGCTTCTACTCGAGTCGCTTCCTCGACTCCCCTGCTTCAGTCCAGCTGGCAGCAGTGCTTCCAACCGGGCTTCCTCTGCGGCATCTTCTGCACTCTCTTCCTGGCGATCACATCGGGGTGGCCATTTGCGGGGGGAGAATGGACTTTGGCAACTCCATGGGAGCTATGAAGTGAAGGCCTTTATTATATAGAGCAAGCTTCACTGATCACGCACACCAACAGTGATGATTTGATACGTGTGATACCCACACACCGTTCACACACCTAAATCTGCTACATGATTGGCTGTTATCTAAGTCTCCCAGTACCCCCCATGTCCTGTTTTTCTCTACTTTGCTCTGCTTTATCTTCTTGCTTCATTACCTTTTCTCCACTGTTCTTCTTCCTTCACACTCTTTCCATGACTCAAGGACAGTTCCTGATAACAGTGTCTTTTTTCTTCCAACCAAGATCCCACAGGAAAGGACTCATAAATGAACAAAGGGTGGAGAAACCACCCCTCAAAAAAAAAAAAAAAAAAAAAAGGAAGGGGCCAGTTTTTGGCCTAAGAAACAAGAGATTAGCCAGATAGGAACCAATTTACAGAGGAAAATGGCATTGGCTGTGACCTGAGGTAGTTAAGTCAGAACAGTGGTATTTTCTCTGCTGATCAAGGGGACAGTCAAACCCAAAGTTCCCTTGAGGTTATAAGACTGGTACTTTGGAGAAAGAAATCACCCAACTTTTGTGGAGAAACACCTTTATGGCCTGCCATTTCATTGTTTTGATTTCTGGGATTATATGGATCCTGTATTTAGGGTCTTTTGCTGAATGTTGTAGACAACAATCTGCAAGCCATGAGCAGTAGCTTCAACTTTAGCATGTGCCGAGCTCTGTATTCAGTCTTAAGTGTTGTATTTTATGTTTCTTTCTGGTTCTGGCCTTCGCTCCACCGGGAAGGGAAAAACACAGCCTGGTGGTTAAGGGTACTGCATTGCTGCTTCTGTCAACGCTTCTGAGTGTCTGCTGAGTGGCAGCCCAGCTGTGGCTGTGCTGAGAGCTACAGCAGCTCAAGACATGGGGAGATTCCTGGTTTGTAGCTATGGCAGGCATTGTAGTTGGGTAAAGCTGAGCCAGTTGGGATGCTTCTGTAAAAAAGCACAAGGAGTATAGGAATACCCATGGTCTAGGAAGCCACACGGCCCTGGATATTGGCTCAACAGCCCACAAGCACAGGGCAAGGTGGATTTTTGGGTGTAAGTTGGAAGAAGCATTTTGTATTTCTTATGGACCAGTGAATTGAATTATTTCAGCTTGCTGCATTTTGAATTTCCATGTCTGTGTTCAAGGTTACAGTCCTTTAACCAAATTTTTTCAGCCCTAGTATTCAATTTTTTTTTTTCAATGAAACTTTTCAAACATACGAAAGTGAAGAAGATATGTGCTCTGTATCTGGAACTTAAGTCACTCTCCTTTGAGAATACATGTAGTTTCAGATTTGTCTTGCTAGGAGATTTATTTGGGCCACTTTGTATACTTCAGTTAGGAGATGCAGTAGACATAAGTATTTCTGCTTTCATTAGCCTCATTTGCTTTGGCTATCAGAAGCAACTTCTGTTACTCAGCATGAGGTATTACATATCTGAGAAGGTATTTATCACACTTTATCTGAACTGAAAAAGACTAATGAGAATGAGCATGAGAGTTACCTGCTGACAACTGAGCCTGTGAGGGTAATGCATAAAAATTGGCTTCTGTAGTTTTGAGTCACTGTCTTGATGCACTTTTAAGTTTTGGTCCAGTTGTCTTCAGCTGTTGTCTCTGCTCAATAATGGCAACATGTAAGGCTTTTTCAAAGCTTTTTCTATATGTAAGTATTGCAAGCCAAGGGTTCGTTGTGGACATACCATATTGACCTGTATCTAGGTCATGCCAGCATCCTCCCTTTCTCTCATTTTCCTCCTGCCCTGTCCAAACTCTCTGGGGTGCTTCCTTCGCTGGTCTTGTCAAACTCAGGAATGTATTAAAACTTCTTGAGTAAGAAGGTGGTAAAAGCACCATTTTTACACAACGTGGCTGTAAAATGTCTAATGTTCTGTGATGGCAAACACTCTGCCCACACACCAGAGTGATGATGGGAAGTCAGATTTTGCACCCTAAGTGAGGTTGGTGGATTTTTTTTTTTTTTTTTAACATACAGTTATTTAATGTTGAATAACAGAAGGAGCCACTCTGGAAAGTACAGTCTGAGTCTGTCTTCTGTTAGAGGGATCCTTGATAGTCAGCTACAACTGCGAGGTCCTCAGGAAAGCTTCCAGAAACTCAGAAGGTTGACTGGGAGTCAAGCCCTCTCAAAAGTTAGTTTTGAGTTCTTTAAATCTGCATATATTTGTAGTGGGGGAAAAGCAGAAGTGAATTTTAGAAGTGAAGGTTAACATTTTCATATTCTTAGAAGTGCAGCAGCTGGTTCTTCCAGAAACATTGCAGTGATGAGATAGATACACGTGAACACAAATCCTGGAAGCCGCCACCATGAAAATGCAGACTGTTGGCAAGCTTTAAGTTACAAACATGGGCTGCTTTGAGTCTGGCTTGCTGAGGCTGCTGCTGTGTGCTCTTTCTGCATGCTGTAATGGCCTGAAAGCAGGCCTCTGGGGGGGGAAAAAAACCCAACAGTTTAAGATGGAGGTGCTGGGTTTTTGGCTCCCTGCTGCATTGTGGTAGTTTGTGATCCTCCTTTCCTAGCCTTGTGCAGCATGATGAGGGCCAACAGGTGCCTGCAGGTAGGTCAGAAAACAGCTGTGGCTGGCCTGGGAGAGCACGAAAGAACTTTGTGCACTGGTACTTGAGTGATCTATGTGCAAGAAGGACAAAAGGTACTGCTCTGTGTAGCCTTTGGCAACTTTTTACCTTCCTAGGTGCCTTCGAGTTTAGCCCCTTTCCTGACCCTGAATTGTTCTCTTGCAGTCCCCAGCTCTGGCCAGAGCTAAAAGGGGTATGTATGCATAAATGGGCAGGCAGCGAGAAAAGGAACTGACCCAGAAATGTGATTTCCAGCTAATCACACCCTGATCCTTTGTTTGGGAAAACAGTGTGCTTTGGGTTTCTTCTGTGGTCTTTTAAGTTCCATGTGCATGGAGTTCCTGTAATGTGCAAGTTAAAAAAAGGATTAAAGAGCTCTGAAACCCTCCCACATGAAATACATAACATTTATTTAAAAAAAAAAAAAAAAAAAAAGAAAAAAGAAAAGCCTGCACTGGCATGCTTTATCACAACCTATCTGCTTGAGTAGAGTGTTTGCTGAGTTGGTGGAGTACTCACTACTGCTGTGGATGCCCCGGCTTTTAGTCCACACATGCAATCCACTGTTTTTGTTTCCCTGGTTTAGTTTGTGCTTCCTGGCTTTTTCTGCACAGTGGATGCAGTTTCATGCTGTTTGTTTCTCCCAGAGGGGGAAGCTGTTGGTGACCTGCAGGCTGATGGAGCATGGTTAGCATCGTGAGTTGTATCAAAGGCTAAGTCTGAAATGTGCACAAATAACATCTTTGTTAAGCCCTGTTTCCAGCCTATACATTTTATCTTGGTGTAATCTTTGTACTGAAGTTGCAGCACCCTCTTTCGCTGTTTTATCTTTTTATAGGTGTTATAAACTGCAATCAAGTCGCCTTCTAATCTTCTTACTAAAAAAATTAGTCAAATTCATTGTCTGGGCTGTTTAAGATGTTTTTTCCTGCAGTCATTTGTGTGTGTGCCTGTGCGCCTTGGATCTTGTCAGCAGGAGGTGGGTTTTTTAATCTCCTTCATGTCAATTGTCCTCTCTTGAGCCCAGATAGGTAATCCTAGTCTCACTCAATGCTCTGTTTTTAAATCCAGCAAAAAATTGTGTTGATTTTTTTGGGCTGTAGAAGTGGGAGCTCCTAGTGAGGTGTATCTTGTTACCAGGTGCTGCTTGGTGTGGGCATAGTTCATCCCACCTTTGCTAATCACTCCTCTGTCTCCCAGCTTCATCAGCATCTTCTTGTTCCACTGGGAGGCTGGAGGCAGCTGACAGCAGCAGTTTGCTTTTCTGCTTGGCAGTGGCTGTCCTGCATTTAAAAGTAGAAGCCTGTGAGTAAGGTGCACTGTTTCAGAGGTCCTAAAGCAGTAAACTTTAAGGGCTGTGGGGAGTAACTTCCTGCAGTGAAGGCTAGAGAACATCTTTATACATCCTTAAGGCAGGACATAATCTCATGGTTTTGAACACTATTAAACCAAGTGACAAATATTTCACATCTTTTTACTAAACACTGATTTCTGATGCATTTTTCTGAAGTCTAATGTTAAGGTACAAAATTCTCATGTATACTTTAACTGTGCTCCAGAGAGGAAGTAAGGCCTGCCTTGTTCTGAAGTCTTAAAAATATCACTGGTTTTCACATGGATAAAGATTTTTGCTCCTCAGCTATATGCTGCACATACATAGGACAAGCATGCAGGAGGTTTTATAGGTGTTTTTTTCAAGATGCATTAAGCTGAGGGTTCCCAGTCGTTCACTTTAGCAGAGACAACAACTTTGAGCAGCTTTCTGTGTTGGTGCAGGAACATCCACATTTTAGTGGAGCATCTTCTAGTGCCAGAACTGGTCGTTGTGTCTGGGATGAGCAGGTTGTCTTATCCCCACCTGTCCTCCAGCATAAATTCTCATCTGCAATCCGTCTGTAGTCCAGGGTAATATTTTTTTTTCTATAGCTGTTACCTAAAATCTATTAATACAGAACAGTAAGTTTATGTTAAATTGATTTCTTAGATACCTTTGTCTTTAAAAGTTGCTGCTTAGACTTGAGATTTTACGATTGTACTATTTCAGTTTTATGTGATGTCTAAACCAGCTAATGAGTAATGTAAATGTTTAAACATTAGCTATAATGAAATCATGAACAACAAGATGAAAGCCTAGATTCTAGATTCCCCTGAATTTTGCTCATGTGAATAATTCCTTTGGCTTCAGTCACATTCTTTTCTAAGGTAACTGCTCTTATACATGGGATGTTGTGGTCCTGTAGAAAGGAGGAGCGTCATGAAAACGCTTGATTTTGAAATAATGTTGTTTCAGTATTGAAATTTTATATTGAACCTTTAGGACATCGTAAATACCAGTACATCAACACACTGCTAATGTGGGGTTTTTTCAAATGTAGGGTATCATAAAATTAAAAATCAGAAATAAAGAGTTCCTTGCTGATACTATGGGAATATGTGAAATCATTCTCACTGAGAGAATGTTTGGAAAAAAACCTTAGGTCTATTTGTTCCTGATCAGGTTTGAATACTTGAGTGTTCCAGAAGAAATGATAAATGCAGTCTTATTTGATACCTGCAGCAAAAGCAGTAGTAACTTGGATATTACGTCATGGAATAGCATACCTTTTTTCCTGTGGATACTAACCTGATTGCTGTTACTTAATAGCTGCTGAATTTTCACAGCTTTTGAAGTGTCAGTGAACTTAGTTTCAGCATCTCAGAAGCAGATACTTTCTATACACAAGTTGAGAAAAATTTTTTGTCTTATGCCAAGGGAAGGAAGCACATTTGACAGCTTTGTCTAGTGTGTAAGCTGCACTTACTGCTTTTTCCACTAGCAGTATATATATATATATATATATATACCCTTCTCTACTAAACTGTGTTTTTTTCATTATGATAATCCATTGCTAATCTTTCCTGATTTTAAATGAGCAATTCAAAAGGGATATAGAGATTGTGGTTTGGATTTGGGCTGTTTCATTAGTTCAGTCTAATAAATTAAGGTAGGCACCATCATAGATGTCAAATTGTTTATTTGTATGGAAAATCTATTTCCAGAGGAAAACCCAGTTCTGCAACTGTGCTGTTGAACTGAGATTATAGTTTACAGCAGAGGCTCATCCCTGTTGTGTATGAAAGTACATGTCATGTCTTCTGTTGCAGGCTAACACTATAGTTTTCTGGGGTCAGGAGCAAAATCTGCCATGAAGGCACCTCTTTCCCATGTTCTCTGGGAGAATGGAAGAGGAGGAAGAATGGGACCAAAGCCCTAGTAGCTGTTCATTGCTGGTCTCAAACAGGAGGCATGGTTCCCTTTGGAAACTGGTAGTGGCAGTTGGAAGCAGGGAAGTTGAAGGAAAAGATGATGGTATAGAAAAATACATGTATAAATTCCAGAAATTAAAGACATCCAACAAAGAAAATCACAATCAACTGCATTTGCTGTGCAGCTAGAGTGCATTGGCACTTGCTCGTGTCCCAGCAGAGGAATGGGTGGATAGTTCAGTCTGAGGTAAAGGTTTCTTCCAGCTGCTTGCCTTAATCTGGGGTTGAGGAACTTAAGTCCAACTAATAAAACCCCTAGTTCCTCCGGTGCCTAGAGAGGGTGTAAATCAGCAAAAACTGATGTGTGTTTGTGTGTGTGCATGAAAAATACACCATCTTTTGAATTCCTTGTTAGACCTCTCTGTGAAATATTATGATGCAATCTGTTTCAGGATGTAAATGAGAAAAAAAGACCTGAGCAATGCAGTTGACTTTGCATCTCTAAGCATTACTATTTCTGAGCCAGTGGTAAAATTAGGAAGGGAGAGGACACCAGATTTAATATACCTGTGTTTTTTGTTATGTGGACGCATGCAGTTGAGGTGCCTCAGCAGCTCACCTGTGTTTTTCAACACTAGAAATGTGAAAATAAACAGGAATGCAAATATGTAAAGATTGGGAGTAGTGTTTTTTGGCCTGTCCCCACAGCTGATAGTGAGTGTCTTGCATTTGGGTCATTCTTGCAGATTTGTGTCTTAAGATGGGACGTCCTGTCCCTTGTGGGTGAGTGTTTTGGAGATCTCTGTGACTAGCCATCCTTTCTTCCCCAGAATCATGCAAAATTGAATTGATGCTTCTGGCATCTTGAAAATTTTAAATATGTTGGAAAATCACTGTATGTTACTAGAGGTGAACACAGATACATTTGTGTGTGTGCCCAACAGAAGGGTGCCTGGTCCCCTTTACTCCTCCACTGGTGTTATGCCTGGGACCTGGGGCTTTGGCTTTCCACGGAGGAGCCCAGATGGGGTGTCCAATCCTCTGACCCTGTAATGTGGATTCCTGCCTTGTGGTGCCCTTCTGCTCCTCTTCGCTGGGGAAAATGGGTCTAGTATGGGATGATGGCTCCTGGGATGGGGTAGGGTGTTGTTTGGGCAAGGTGACAGTGACAGCTATAGAGTTGGGAGTCACAGGACCCCTGTCACCTGCTCAGCCAGGAGATCTTCATTGCCTTGAAATATTTCTGCTTTCTCAGATATTTTAGGACTGTTGACCAATGAAGACTTCAAAATTTTAGCTGGATGCACTTCTCTGCCTTTTGCTTTGGGAATTTTTTTAAGGGCTGGCAGATAATGTCTAAGAAACTAGAACTGCTGTTTCATACGTGTGAGATGCAGGCTGTGCAATGAAGTTAGTTACCAGATGTCTGTTTTGATTCTTATTGCCCAGAAACATTTCAGTATAGTTTTAAAAAGTTAGTAAAGTCCTAAAAGTCCAGGCTTTCAAGTATCCTTTGCTGCCCTGGGAGAAATCATGTTGGGTGTGTTTCTGAATGTTTTTGAGTAAATAAACCCGCAAGGCATTTTTAGAAAGTCACTCAATTTTCATTTGGTTTGATTTTTAGTTGTTATTCCAGCCATGTGATGAAAAAGAAGAACCCTTCTCAGGCTTGATTTTTAAATCTTTATTTTACTCCCATCTGTGGACAGGTGTAACAATGTGGAGATGCTGTGGGCAGGTGCTGGGCTCCTAGAGGAGCCGCTTCTGACAGGCAAACACCAGTCTTTCCAGGTGGTGGGAAGCATGATATGGCTTGAGCAAGGCCTGAAGTATCCATCTGCCACTGGGCAGAGCCAGGTAGGACATGTAGAAGATGAGAGGTTTGTTCCTGGTTTTTATAACAAAGTGATATATTTCCCTTTCTTTCCCATTTAGTGTCTACTGTTTTAAGGTGTTACAAATCTCAGTTTTTTCCTCTATCCGTCTTTACTGCTCATGGCAGCAAAACTGGTTTCCTCAGCTTTGTGCGTGCTGGTGAAGGGGGTTAGTGCCAGACTGCAGGCTCTGGACTGGAGGCAGGCTCACAGGGACCTTTTCTTCTGACATTGGTGCATTTGGATTTTCACTGTAGATATGTTTTTAAGCAGTGCTGTAAAACTGTTCCTTATGTGTCATGCCTGTGGGCTGGTTCTTACCCTGTAAAACTGTCTGCAGCTGTCAATATATAATGATTTTTTGTACTTCGTTGTAAACATACTTTAAGTCCCAAGACCCATGAATTGTGTTTGCTTAGTTTGTTTGAAACTGAGGGGAATTACAGGCTAGGGTGATGTGGTGTATAAGGAATACAATTTAGATCTAAAACAACTCGAGGTTATATTAATGTAAAAACTTAGTTAAAAACTACTAGCAGTGTGTTGTCTCGGGATTAATTATAACTTTATTTAAAGCAAAGTTCATGTAGAAAGAGAATTATCAAAACCTCAAAAAAGAAGGTGTGGGTTTTTTTGTTGTGTTTTTTTTTTGTGGGGGGTTGGTTTTGTTTGATTCTTTGTTTTGTTGTTGGTTTTTTTGGTGGATGTTGCCACAATACTAGAATTTCACATCACACACAGCTTATAGCTCATATTCCAAGGGTTTGGAGGAGTTTTTGTTGTGGATATGAAGCTACTAAGTTGGGAAAATATTAAAGTATATGGTAATCATCATGTTGTAAATGTCCCCATTTGGTGGGCTTTGAGTATAGTCCATTGCAGTTTCGGAAGCTGACTTCACAGAATCCCAACATGGTGGTTGTTGGAAGGGACCTCTGGAGATCTTGTCCAACTCTCCTGCTAAAGCAGGGTCACCCAGAGCATTGCCCAGGATCGTGTTCAGGCAGGTTTGGAATCTCTTCAGAGAAGGAAGCTCCACAACCAGTCAGTTGACACTGCTTGAGCTGTTATAGACATTTCTATTGCTTCATGCAAGGACCAAGATATTATTGGCATATTTTTCTAGGTTATTGCAAAGTGCCACCATGCAGTGTTGGGAAATTGAAATGTCTTTAAAAAAAAAAAAAAAAAAAAAAAAATTTAATTGATACAGTCTTCTAGTATATGGACTCTTAAATATTCTGTCAGATCCTTTCCTTTCTAACTTGACTAAAACACATTTAAAATATGATATATGCATCCATCAGTTTGTATTGTCCATAGCTGTGCTGTGCCTTCTGTGTAACTTAAATTTAGTGAAAGTTTTTGTA
Organism: Ceryle rudis; assembly: GCA_033439905.1. Taxonomy (NCBI): domain Eukaryota; kingdom Metazoa; phylum Chordata; class Aves; order Coraciiformes; family Cerylidae; genus Ceryle; species Ceryle rudis. Next base: position 743 of record JAAGNO010006694.1, on the reverse strand, counting down.
GGCTGCCAGTACCCTCTTGTGGACAGTGTAACAGCAGAGAATTTTTGTCTTTTAAAGGTACAAAACTCAGTCCTTTACAGGTACAGGTGGTGTCCCCAGTCTGATCAGCTGCGGAACTGAGGGTGTGTGTTTACAGAATGTAGCTGCTTGAATGAAATACTCTATTGCTTTGGAAATAGCTTCTGTGACTCCCTGAAGCATTTTAGAATAGTGTATCAGCACACTGATAAAGTCACATAAATATTTGCTTACTAGGAGCTAGGAGACTATCTGTAAAAATAAAGATGTTCTTGACTAAACAGCTGTGCAGTTTATATGTATTCATGTAAATAAAAGAAAGTTTCTTGCAGCATGTCATAGTTTAGGGTCAGGGTGGCCCCTTAGACCTATAACAGATGCTCTCTGTTAACCCCGCCTCCCTCCCCAAAGGGGAACAGAAAAGGAATAAGGGAGAGAGACTTAGTGATTAGAAAAGGAAACTAGAACGGCTTTAATGAGAATAATAATAATAAAAAAGAATATGTACAAATATATACAAAAGCAGTATCGAACCCAACCCCCCTGATGGTAATGACATCACTGTCACCACTGATGCTGTGGAGCAGGCACGGGGGGAGTCCCAAGCTGGGCCCCGCAGCAGACAGGAGCTGTGTTCAAGGGCTGGATTCTGGTACCGGATTCAGGAACACACCGATTGGGATCGAAGGCAGAATGGACAGAGTCCCCCTGGGGTGCGCTGAGGG
>JAAGNO010006692.1:13530-27126 GCA_033439905.1 Ceryle rudis | reverse complement strand
CACCACAGCACCACTTCTTTTAACCTCTTTCTCATTTTCCACGGATCCTATGTCACACATTTCCTTCCATCTCTCCCTCTGTTTGCCTTCTTTCCGTCTGCTTCCTCTGTTTTCTCAGTTCCCCCGTGGTCAGTTTGGTATGAGCAGGTATTACCTTCAGGCTGCTGCCAGGATGCTTCTGGCTGTGCCACCTCTGCTCTGTTTCCCTGTGAACTCAACACTTGTCAGAGGTGAACCATTCTGCCTACCAAATCAAAATCAGCGTAGCAAGCAAATTTGGGAGCATGGGACCATCGATCTCTGTAGTAGTTGCCACCTGTTACCATGGAGAAAGCACAGGCTGGTTCCCCATCCTGAATACGGTACTTTTCCGTGCTGAGGTGGGGATCAGAGAACTGGTGCTGTCTGTGTGTACATTAAAGATAGATTTTCAGTGCTCTACAGCTGCCAGTTGTCTTCACTATAATGAAATTCTTGGATATCTTGCATAGGTTTTGCTCGAGGTTATAGTTATTTTTCACTCTGCTTTGGTGGTGGTTAGTGGTTTGGTTGGTTTTTCTTTGTTTTTTGTTTGTTTGTTTGTTTGTTTGTTTGTTTTAGAGCATTTTTACCAGCAGTCTGTGTGTCTGAGTTCATTTTAGAAAGAGAACAAACAGACTCCTGAGGTAGTGTTCATGGTTCTGTCAGTGCTTCTGATTTTCCAGATGTCAAATCACATTGAAGGTTATTTCATCTTCTTTAAGCCAAAAGTCAACATATCAAGAAGCATCTGGCCAGGTACTACTAGTCACTCAGACACCATATTGCCACATGCAATCCTTATACTTCTGGAATATGTCAGTGCTCAGTATCACTTTCAGTCTGTCATCACCTGTTTTGAGTGACAGTAAAATATTTCTGTCTAATCAATATAGTTTCTGCTTCAAATTCAACCAAGAACCATGAGGAAGAAATTCTAAGATAGGCAATAGTTCTTGTCAGACATGTACTTCCATTTGTATAGTAGTCCTCTGAATAGCAAGTAGAGGCAAATCTCTTTTCAAAACACAGACCAGAGGACAAAAACCAGAACAAAAAGTTGTGTATGCATGTACATTCAGGGAGAAAAGACCCTCTCCTGTCCCCAGTCAGAGGAAGAACTGTCTGGCGTCTATTACTTCACCCAGTGCTTAAGCAATGTTTTTCTCATTGTGTTCCACCTCGAGGAGACCTTCAGCCACGGGATCCATGAAATCAGAGGTTCTACAGTGATGTTCCTCCTCAAGTCAGTGCTGCCTGTCTAGTACAGTTTCTCTTTCTACCTGAAGGAAACCTTAAAGACTTAAGTCAGAAATTGTGTAGGGGCAAGACGTACAAACTGCATACCCGGAATTCCACTGCGCTGTATTTATCACAAAAGAATTGCTTACTTAATTTCCATTTTTCCACGAGTGTCTTCTATAAATTCCATTATTTTAACCTAAATACGAATTGAATGCGTAGCAAAATGAAAATAAATCTACGTCAGTTCCTTTGATGGTTACAAAGAATAATAATCTGGACAAATGCCATTGACCTAATCTTGAGTATCAGTGTTTCAACTCTCCTTCAGCTCTTAGAGTCAACACAGCTCATGACACGATGGATGGCTGCTCTGAAGAGTGCTTACTATGAGCCCTTGGGACCAGTCAGTCAGTTGATGAACAGAATATGATGGCCTGATCTTTACAAGGACCCACTGTGGCTACGCTATTCTTAATACTGAAACTACATTTTTTTTTTGCAGTGTTTTCAACCCGTCGGTACCTATGGATTCAGAAATAGCTTATACTCACAGGCCAATCACAATTCATTGCACCGAGTAGGAGTGTAGAAAAAACCCCATTAATTACAGAGTCACAGAGTCACGGGATCACAAAATGGCCAGGGTTGGAAGGGATGTATGGAGGTTATCTAGCCCTCGTCTCAAGGAGGGCCATCTAGCACATACTCTAGCTGTACCAGTTTGCAATTGTCACATTCATTGTCTATGCAAAATGTCAAAGTACAATTCTATATCCAATGCTTCTTAGTGTCAGTTGAATGATTTTCAGGAATTTAACCTTATCCCTGACTAATGAGCACATGTGAGATGACCCTGACCACTTCCTTCCAGTGCTGAGAGAAAAAGCTAAATGAAGAAACCTCCTTGTCTCCCAATAGGAGAAATAGTTGTGTGAAGTGAAGGGTAAATTTAGTAAGACGTGACTCCCCTTGTGTTCTGGGCAATCCTCAGAGATTAGAGGGGCTAGGGGCAGCTGATCTTATCTCTTATTATGTACGTCATAGGTTAAGAACGTTGCCCTAAGTCCGACAGCAGACGCACGAACAGCCTGTTTGCTGTAGGTCCAGGTGTTCTCAAAAGAAGCAGCTGGATGCACAAATAGCACAATTTTGTCATCTCTATAGGTCCAACTCCAGGTGCACGGACAGCATCTGCTGTAGGTTCAGTTGCATTAAGCAGCTGGATGCACAGGTAGTGTGGTTTATTTACACTTGCCACGTGTACAGATTCTTTAAGATTGTCGATGATAAATATGCTAAGCTGCAGAAATCGCTCTATAGCTTAAAAATATAATGGAACTATACAATTGTAATTACAAATGTAAACTCCCAGGGAGAAACAAACATACACTCCATGTAGCTGAGGTGGAAATCTTACCGAAAGGCTTTCCTTCTGGAATGGGGGAGGAGGACGAACCCTTGAGTCTGTCCTGATGATTTGGTGTTGAATTCTCATCTCACAAAATAGGTCTGAAATTGGGCTAAAATTTATACCTCAGCTTTCTATTAATGTGTAAAGTGTGGGGATGAGACTGCAAGGAAATCATTACGTGGGCTCATCAGTTGCACAAACATTCCCTGATGGGCTTTTAGCCTTGATATCTTCTATAAGGAACAGGCAACTGTCTTACTGTCTTCTTCTGGGAACAGTTAACTGTTGCCATAAGCAGGAGAATAGGGAGACCAGGGCCACAACTTGGCCCCACTCCACATTCCTCCTCCTCCTCGGTGTCATCACAACACTAACCACCAGATCTCCACCCAGCTCTGTTTTTGCTGTAGATGCTAGATGCTTATCATCAGCGATGGGTTTCTATGGTTTGTTCTCTCTGCTTCCAACACAGGAGCAGCTGCTGGTTTTCCTTTTTTTTTTTCTTTTCTTTTTTTTTTGTCAAAACTTATTTTAGTAAACTCAACACTTTGATCTAATTAAAAAAAAAAATTCTTTAGGTATCTTATAGCTGACATTTTATTTAGTTTAATGGGATGCCATAACTGAATCACCTGAGTAGTTGTTCTTTGTTTGCATTGTTTTGCGTCAACCATATGCTGTGGCTTAATCTAGCCTTGGAGAATATTATGTCCTGAGTTGATGTAGAGGTGTTTCAGAAGAACACCTTCACACACACACACTATATATGCAGCAGCAAGTATAGAAGAGGTAGGAGTAGTTCTTCTGGGAGCTCTGAGAAGGAGTGAAAAAATAGTGCCTGTTTGTCTACATGTAGCAGTGATCTCGTGATAACCACCAGTGACTAACAGGGACAACTCAGCCCAAGTCTCATAAACCTTACTCTGAGGTAGTTTGTGGATGGAGAAGACAAAGTATTTTTTTTTCACAGAAAGGGTTGTCAGGCCTTGGAACAGGCTGCCCAGTGAGGTGGTTGAGTCACCATCCCTGGAGGTGTTTAAAAACCATCTAGATGAGGTGCTTGGGGATATGGCTTAGTGGTGGACTCGATCTTAAAGGTCTTTTCCAACCTAAATTATTCTATGATTCTCAGTAAGGCAGTCTTCTACCTGCCCTAGGTAGAGATGTCCCTACTTGTGTAGGGAGGTTGGACCAGATGACCTCTGGAGGTTCCTTCCAGCCTAAAGCATTCTATGATTCTATGATTAGGCTGTATGAACATCATGAAACTGGCTGTGCGTTAGGCTACTAAGAGAAAATATTTTCCTTGTAAATCAGTATTTTTCATTTAAAAACCCCATTTTGTGCGAATTCCATTAGAGTTGTTTGAGCAGTATTCAACTGTGAATTAATTAAACCACCTCAAAAGAGTTCTGGCTTTGCTCTGTTAAAATTAGACAAGGATTCCAATTGCACCTTTCTTAGGCATTAGTGAGCTAATCACAACCTTAAATCGCACTGTCCAGAAGGACAGCGAGGATGAGGTAGCTGCCTAAAACTAAGTGAAATCTAACCTGAAACAATCAGTTTAGACAAGGTGTTTCCAGAGCGCAGCTCATCCAAAAAATAGGATAAACTACTTTAGGGCTGAAATGCAGTATTATTGATTTATTTATTTTAAAAATCTGTATATGGAAAATGTACCTTTAAAATATTCGGGTGAGCAGAGGATGTTCTCAAACGATATAACGTCATCTTGCTCAGCACTAATCTATTCAGATTACAAGATGGGTGCAATCAGCAAACCTTTTGTCTTACGGTGTTCCAATTCAGAGAGAATTCATCAGGTAGTGAATGTGATTCCACGTAATATAAAGAAAATTATATACTGGTAAGAAAAATAATTCACAGACGGATCGTGGTTCTTTGCTCATTCTTTGAACTCTATATTTTACAGATTTAGTAACTTAAATTTAGATTATTTTTAACATCTATTTGTTCTCTCCCTGTAATATCCTGCCATCAGTGAGACATGAGATTTTCTATATTCTGCATTCACAGAGGGACTGGAGAAATCCTGACCTTTGTCAGCAACAGGAAGAAACCTCAGTAACAAGCATGGCTGTTAAACCTTTGCTCTACTTACTTTGACAGCTGTGTTTTCTTGAACAAACTGGGATTTTTAGGGTTTTTTTTTTTTCCTTTTCGACTTCTAATCCATACCTACATACTTCAGACTGGGAAATTCATTTTTGCCTGAGTGAGCTGCACACTTTCTCATGTGCAATAGCATGCTGAATGACCTTGGCTGCATGCGATAGAGACCAGGCAGATTTGCAGAATGGAAAAAGAATGGAAAGGGATTTTTCTTTTCTGTCCTCACTCCTGTGTCACTGGACATTTTGGGTCAGGGTGCTGAAAAAGTCTTGAGTAAGGTCAAACTTCGCCAGGCACAAGGCCACCTTCTTTCAAAGGGTATTTGAAAGAATCCACATCAGCATGTGGATTTTAATAACCCAGCAGAGAAGGGAATGGAAGTCCTGCTGCAAATCAAAACACTGTCAGCCTGTTCCCATGTAGCCATCTATCAAGGGGCTTTTTTTGCTCGTGGCTCTTAGTTTTTATATCATCCCTGGATAGCACAGGGATAACTGGCTTTTTTTTTTTGGTTAATAAAGTACATTGGAGGATTGAGATCTGCCTGATTTTGGACTTTACAATGAAAATCCAAATCTAGAGGCAAACGAAAACGGCGTTGGCTACATCTCCAGCAAATTTCTATCATCTGTATCTTATGATTTTTTTCTTCCTTTTGTTGCCGTTTGATTTTCATATCATCCTGATTAGACTACTAATTTCAGATTAGAAGTAGAAAAAAAAAAAATCTCATTTAAGTATTTGTGATTGGATTTTACAATTTGCAGAAAAAAAAAGAGGGGGGGTGTGTGTGAAAGAAACCTTTTGTGAGCTTTCTTTGGGACAACATCTTCTCTTCTCCAAACTCTGTCAGTAACATGTTACAGCTTTTCCCCAAGATATATATCTGTCCATATCTTCTAAAAGTTTCCCTTCTAAGGCTACTTCCAACTTCAGTTTCTATTAAAAAAAAGATAAAACAAACTCAAGGTTGTTGCTAGTGATGTTATTGCTCTCTGCTAAGTATGTATTTGTTGATGATGCTGTCCCTCTAACTCCATTTCATGCTGTCCCTCTAACTCCATTTCACTTGATGCCCTGGACATGAGAAAAGTGATGTCTTGTTCCCAAGTCAGACGCAATCCATGGCAGGTATCACAGTGACAATGCTTCCTCAAACGACCCACGTAGTTCAGAAACTTTCCTAACAACATACAAGCAAATTAATGAGATGATCTCTGTGTATTATTCTGAGCATGGATACTCACGGTATCATGCTGTGCCTTAACTGTATGTGAGCACTTGCAGCTGTTTTGATGACTTCACTGTTGATGGCAATGGCTCTAATTTTTGAATATAGAGAGATTTTTTTCCAAATCCAACTCACATCTAAAATTTCTAGAAGAAAGTGTTTGGTTAAAATGGATTGTCAGGATATTTCCAGGTTGGTCTATGGGAAGTTTTTGAGAGAGAGGAAGTGAAGTTGAAGGGTGTGGGCAGAAAGCTCTGAAAAAAAGAACAGATCTCCTTCAGGATTTGCTCAACAGAACATTTTAACACCAAAATCTACCAACACTAAAGCTGGTATTTTGTACTAACTCTCAGAGGTGCTTGGGATTGAATGAGTTTGTGCAAGTCCCACTGCTACATAAGGTGAACTTATGGGAACTTGCTTACCTGATCGCTTGTATCAGAGGTACTTCTGAAACTAAAGATGAACTCCGGAGCAGCTTCAGCTACACTGGCACATAAGCAAGATATCTGAGCTAGGAGAATGACCTGTCGTTTCATGCTTATGAAAATCCTTTAATTAAATTTCATTTGTCTTCCTTGTGCTTCCTTGTGATGCCTGGAGAGAAAGAAGAGTGAAAGAAAATATGTTCATTGGCTTCCTGAATAAAAGAGGATTTGATTAGTTTAAGGCACAATGACATTTTCACTATAAATTGAACGTATGACAAGTGAGAAATAGTTTATTTCTTTTAAAATGGCATTTCCAGTCTTTCAGTTTGTGCTTGTTGTGTCTCTTCTCTTCATTGGGCACCACTGAGAAGAGTCTGTCTTCACTTTATTTCTGCTTCCATTAAATATTTATAGATTCGTCAAATGTTTTGTGTTGGAAGAGACCTTTAAAGGTCACCTAGTCCAACTGCTCTGCAACTACATTAGGTTGTTCAGAATCCCATTCAGCCTGACCTTGAATGTTTCCAGGGATGGGGCATCTACCACCTCTCCAGCCAACCTGTTTGTATTTCACCAACCTCACTGTAAAAAATGTCTTCCTTAGATCTATTCTGAATGTCCTCTCTTTCAGTTTACAACCATTATCCCTTGTCCTGTCACAACAAGCCATGCTAAAAACATGGTCCCCAACTTTCATATAGGCTCCTTTTAAGTAGTAAAAGACTGCAATAAGGTTTCCCCAGAGCCTTCTCTTCTCCAGGCTAAACAGACCCAAGTCTCTCAGCCTGTCCTTGTAGAAGAGGTGCTCCAGCCCTCCGATCATCTTTGTGGCCCTTCTTTGGGCCCGCTCCAACAGCTTTATGTTCCTGTGCTGAGGACTCCAGAGCTGGATCCAGTACTCCAGGTGAGGCCTCACCAGACTAGAGTACAGCAGCAGAATCACCTCCCTCAACTTCCCTCCTTTCTCACTGCAAGGGGCTTGGACTCGATGACCTTTAATGGTCCCTGCCTACCCAAAGCGTCCTATGATTCTATCATTAAGAAAGTGAGGAGAAGGAAGGGGACATGTTGCAGCAAATTCTTCTCCAAGGTTATGTACTATCCATCACTTTTTTTTGTATGCAAGTGACTCAGACCACCACTCTTCCTTGTCACACATGTTCTTAGGTCATTGTTTCTGCCTGGATTGACTTGGAACAAAGATGGAGCTTGACAAAATGAGAAAGTAGAATAAGTTAACTGTTCAGTCAAATTATTTGCTTCCCTCATTAATGTTTCTGAAGGCAATGGCAAGCTGTCTTTGGCATCAGCTAAGTGGAAAAAAAAAAAAAAAAAAGAAGTTCTTTCTTACGAAATCTTTTGACATTCAGTGAATTTGGAGGAAGAAAAAGAGCTGTAGTTCTGGCTTTGATCGTTATTTGAGTAAAATAAAATGTCAATCATATGCAAGCTGCATTCAGATTTACAGCTATAGTCTAATGGTCTAAAAGCGTTATGCATTGTAACATTACTTGAAGAAAAGATGTTTTTCAGCTTCAGTTTGAATTCAAATATATATATTAGAGGTAAATTGCAGCTTTTGGTAGAGCTGTGCCAGAGCCAACATTTTTCCTTTGAAGGAAATTCATGACTGACTTTTCAGTTAGTGTTGCTGTGGAAATCAGCGTGTTCCTGCAGAGAAGTTTCGTTCACTGACATTGTCTTTTCTGACAGAAAAATGTTCAGCTAGAAAATTTTCAGTTAGTTCAAGTATTACATCTTACAGAGAGCACCTTTAATGAGCAAGTCTCAAATCTTATTTTAGCCTGAATCCATATTTCAGCTGTATCTAGGTAGGTGCTTTCTGTGGTTTGACCTCTACCGGCGTCCTATCTGAGGGTATTTATTGGCCTCACTCTTTGTGCCCCTAGACACCTTGCTTCCTCCTGATGGGCACAGGCAGAGGTCAGTGTCATCACTGGGGCTAGAGATGAAGGAGGGGAGAAGTGTAGGTGGCTTTACTTTTTATAGTTACAAGTATTTGAATTATCCTACTGCATTTCAACCTGTCTGGGGATAACCATGCAGTTTGACAGATGGTGCCACCATCTTTCTACCTCTACTTACCAAGAGAAGAAAGTGGTGTTCACTGGAACTAGAAGCATCGCCTGAAAATGAGCGAATTATGATTTATATTTGAAAAGATTTAAAGTATAACAGAGGTCTAACAGATCTTTTCTGACTGGATATTTTCAATATCGTTCACTTATATGCCTGAAATACTGAAGTCTCCCATGGAAACTGGTGTTTAAATAGTGGCATTGAGTACGTGAAGACATCAGTGGTTTGAATTCTTTGGGAAGCAGGCAATAAGGTTAGGTCCCTGCAGATTTACAGAGTGAATTCTTTACAAAGATTGATTATGAAGAGGAGAGTTATTGGAAGGGATTCTTTTGATGTCATCTTCTGCAGTGCTTTAGAAGCCAGTTTCTCCTTTATAGGTCTCTGAAGAAAAGAGGTTTTTCAAATGTTAGGTACTGAAATGAGACAATAAAAACAATATGCAAATTCATGCCCTCAAATTAATTTGAAATTAGTGTTTTCTTTTGTAGGGGTCCTTGGGAAAGATAATTTTCTAATTCTGCAAAATAGCTCTCTTACTTTATGTATATTTTTTTTTCTTTGAGAAATGCCCTTTAAAAATGTTCTGCATACCCCAGTATTATATCTCTCACGCTTATGATGTTCAGTTCTTTGCCATAGTCTTTCATGCATAGGAGTAAAAAGGCACAAGTGGAGCATGCATTTGTTCCCTGAAGTATTCTGCTTAAGATACTGTCCTTATTCATTCTACATCTCTCAGAGTCCTGGGTGGAAGAGTCGATTATTTTACTTAGCTTCCCTACAGTGATTAAAATATATTGTGTCTTTTATTAGTAATGACAACGTAGATGGAGAAGTAAATGTTGAAAATGTCCTGCAGGCTCCAAACAGCATTAGTCTGTTGTTCTTCCATTACTGCTTCCTCTCTAAAAGTTCTTGGGTATAAGTTATATGTATATATGTCTGTGTGGGAGAGATGGAGGAGGAGAATGGGGAGATTTGCATAATCTAATTCAACCACCAAGCATCTAAACCAAGACTCCCAAGGTAGTCAATGGGAAGAGTTTGGCTCTTCAACAGGGTGATTCAGAGCACCTGAGCTATACAGGCTGCTTGGAGACACTACAAATCAGACATTCTAAGTTAGATGGTATAAATAATCATTCCTCCACCCCCATGTGTTAAATTTACCATATGGCCAAATGTAGATTCATGTCTGGATAGTCGTAAGCTAAACTTCTAACAGAATCTTAATGTATTTCAACTGATTAAGTATTGGTGAGGTAGCAACTCAAGTAGTTATTAGTCATCTGTTAACCTCCAGCCATATATATTTCTCTGTTATCTCACAGAAAGGAAGCAGGCAGAGGTATTGCTGAAACAAAGTAAATTTTAATAGAATATGTATCAATTTACTTAAAAAGTGGCATATTCCCTTGGGATATTATGGAACTGAACTGATCCCCAAGGAACTCTGTGAAAAGTACTTCACTACCAAATCCTATGGTCACATCATGCCCTTAGTTGCACTTCTTTGGTGTTTTCCATCTGCAGTACTCAAGAGCGAATTTGGTTTTGGTGGTAACTGTTTCCATCTCATTTTTACTGCAGTTGTGCACATACTTTAATGGACAGAAAAAGCAGCTGGAAATAATAATAATAAAAAAAAAAACCCAAAGTCAACCAAACAACCTGCATTTCCCTGCTAAGGTTATTTTCCTGGGAGTAATGGAGTGTGTAATCTCTTAATGAAGAACTATCACTACATTCATCAGGACCTTGACTTAATTTTCAGAAGGAAGTGTATGGGCCACTGTAACACTCTGGGTCAAAAATATGACTTTTGTTGCTTTATAACATCTCCTTAAGTAATTGGTTTTCTTGGCTCAGGCATCATGTTGTTCATATTAACATAATAGGCTCATGGATCTGGACAACAGCCTCAAATAACAGAAGACTAACTAAGAACAGATGTTACTGTAGAGTTAGGTGGCTGTGCTGTGAAATTCTCTTTATTGAAAGCATTTGATAAGCTGTCTAGCAAGAAGCATTGACCTGCTTGTTAAATCATTTTCAGTAGAAAGCCATGTAAAATTAATTCAAAGGATGTCACTGTTATAGCATAGTTCCATATAAACTGATGCAATGGAACGTAATAAATAAGACAATGTTGTGCTTGATGGACAAAAGTCTACTACAGGTGTATGAAGGCTTTAGAAGTTGACAGAGCTGACCTCGATTAACATAAATGTAAAGATTCAAACACTGTTCAGATGACCTGAATACTTTACCTCAGGATAAGAAAGAGTTTGAGGTGCTGGAACAGGTCTGGAGAAGGGCAACAAAGCTGGGGAGGGGTCTGGAGAATATGTCTGCTGAGGAGCGGCTGAGGGAGCTGGGCTTGGTCAGTCTGGAGACCGAACTGAGGGGAGACCTTCTGGCTCTCTACTACTACCTGAAAGAAGGTTGGAGCAAGGGGGGTGTTGGTTTCTTCTCACAAGTAACCAGTGACAGGACAAGAGAAAATGGGCTTAAAATTGAACCAAGAGAGGTTTATATTGGTCATGAGGAACAATTTCTGTACTGAGAGTGGTTGGGCACGGGAACAGGCTGTCCAGGGAGGGGGTGGAGTCACCAGCCCTGGGGAGGGTCCAAAACCATGTAGACGTGGCACTTCAGGACATGGTTTAATGGTCATGATAATGTTGGGTAGAGGGTTAGACTTGATGATCTTGGAGGGCTTTTCTAACATTAATGATTCTAAAGTCCGTGATTCTATGACCTTACAAGCCTGGCTATCTTGAACACCTGATAAGAGTGAGATGTCACAAAATTTTTAGTCTATATTCATAGTTGAAATTTTTTTTCTGCTTATGTGAACAGATTTATTGGTTATTTGTGCAACATTATCTTCTAATGTAAACATGTGAGACATTTCATTGCATTGTTTCAAAAACGTAGCAAAATAATTGTGTTTTAATTTCGGACACGCTGCATGCAGTTCTTCCATAAAAATTTCTCAGCAGTGATCTAAAAATGACGTGCTTTGTCATGTTGCACTGCAAGTTTCTTTCAAGCTCTTGTATAGATACATGAATACATATAGTGTCCAAGATTCGAATGATATTTACTCTTTGTATGCTTGAACATTTTGGGAAAATATGTCCAAATTTGAAGAAACCACTTGATCACCTAAATACCAAAATATTACTTTTGAAACAACAAACAAAGTATTCCTTGCAGCTCAGTATGCTATAGTAATTCCCTTTTACACAGTTAGTACACGTTACACTCGAAGGAGTTTAGCTTTTGCCTCGAAAAGTCTATGAGGAAATTTCAGTTACAAGCCACGATGATCTTGGCACCAGTTGAAAGAAGGATAGGGTAAATTACATGTCAATTCAGAGAAGGATGCTTCACTATATGTTCTAGAGAAGAATGATTATGTATGCAAATGTCATACACGAAGCAGTTATCAAAAGAAAAAGGGAAAGTTTATTTTGGCAAGCCAAATATTTAAAGAATATTTAAATAATAATATATTTGCCATTGGGATACTACTATAAAATACAACCACCAAGGCAAATATGTTCCAGTGTCTGCAAACTAAACAAAACAAAACAAATCAATGTAAACCTTTGTTAATAGGGATGTGTTAGAGGAATTAACCCCAGTGGTGTATTTAGTGATGGAAATCACCCTCAGAGTAATTTTGCTGTATTGAGTGAAGATAGTTACAGAGAGGAATCCTTAGCAAGAATGACTGGATGAGCTACAACGAATCAGGCACAGATTTCTAGCCTTGATTTTTGGCTTGAGAGTTTGCTTGTGCCTGTCTTAACTGTACCACTGTCCCGTCATCTATGCACTATCAAGTAAAACAAGATTACTTGTAGTATAAAATAATTTGTAGCTCTCAAAAAAAAAACCCCATCCCAACAAACAAATTTACAAACGTTTGCAGAACCAAATATCATTGCAGGCTTTTTTTTGTTTGTTTTGTTTTGTTTTGTTTTGTTTTGTTTTTCCAGGAGTCAGGGATAATCTATTTAGATTTGGCAGATTTTCAGCATCTTTGAAGCAGAGCATTTTCTCACAGTAATGCTGCTGGTAAATGCTGTGGAAATTAGATTTTAAGTGGCATTTTTTTTTTTTTTATCAACAAAGCGGAATATATCATAATAAAAATCTCTGAACATCCTCCACCCATTTGGCCACAGTTTAGACAATAATAAGTAAATTAAGTAACAATTAAAAGGTGTATTTACAGGAAGCTAAAATAAGGATTTTCCCCAAATTGTAAATTTCATTAAAGCGATGCCAACTCATAAATTAATATTTTAAAGACTAGGAAAAGCACAAGAAGCATAAGTGCACAAAATAAAGAAGGATAAATATAACAGGTTTGCTATGTAAATGAGGCTTTTGTAAGGTGAGGTGATGAAATGGGGCGTATGTGTTATTTAGGTATAACTGTATGCAGGGTTAGATATTTAGGTATAATTGTATAGGCCATTTTAGAGTTACGTCTTTTGATCCTGCATGATCTTCAAAAAATTCACAAACATACTCTGAGAATGATTTTACTCTGGCTATGGAATGCGGTCAATATGCTTGGCTCAGGAATCATGCAATATTTAAGTGAATATAAAATAAAACCCTAATTTCTCCAGTGCAGAAGTTGGAAAGTTTCAAGGATGAGAGACAATATATTATTTCATCTTTTCATCATTTGAAATACTTCATTTCTTTCATTTGTTCATCTAGTCTTGGGACAAAAAAAAACCCAAACAAGCACATGATGTGTTCTTCATAGGTAGATTGGACTCTTGAATGTAGCCTTCTGCTTCCTGGACTGGGTTTTTTAAACTTCATTTCATCTCCTTTTCTCAATGATTTAAGAAGGTGGAATCATAGAATCAAAGCATCGTAGAATGGTAGGAGCTGGAAGAGACCTCTGGAGAGCATCGAGTCCAACCCCCCTGCCAGAGCAGGGTCACCCAGGGCAGCCCACACAGCAACAGATCCAGGGGGGGCTGGAA
>JAAGNO010006692.1:0-13430 GCA_033439905.1 Ceryle rudis | reverse complement strand
TCCCCTCTCAGGCTTCTCTTCTGCAGGCTGAACAGCCCCAGGGCTCTCAGCCTTTCCTCCCAAGAGAGATGGTCCAGGCCCTTCAGCATCCTTGTAGCCTCCCTTGGACTCTCTCTAGTTTTTGCCTGTAAGAATAGATCAGTCTGAGCAGAGCTTTTATTTTCCCATAGACTTTCATCTATACAGATGAAAAAAATAGTTCTGAATGTTGAGTTAGTGCTTATGCGAATAAATATAATTCTGTGTCCAAAAGAATAATGCATTATATTTTCCCGGGATATGGAATATGTCACTAGATTTATCTTTATTTCTTTTTTTTTAATGTATTTTGATTGGTATCTGATAAGATCTAATAACCACTTTAATGGCTTTTCCTACTGGATGTAATACTCATGCAATCCATATATTCTCCGATATTTTATCAGCTGCTTCAGAGAGAGATCTTTCAAAGAACTTGAATGTTAAATTTAATGTGTGTTTTTAAAAGAAGCTTTTTAAGCTTTACGTCTACTGCTAGACAAATTGTAAGTTCCCCAAGCATGCAGATTGGTACAGCAAAATGCATTAATCACAGCTTTTTGACTGTTCTAATCATCAATCCAAGCTTAATATACAAATTTGCAGAAAGACAATTAAGTAACTAATTTCATTTCCTGTGCCAAAGGATGAACCATAATAAGCTCTAAGTAAATATTAAGTGGAAAAGATTAACATTTCGTGAAGCTGAGCCTTAAGCAATTAAAACTCAGTGAAAGATTGTTGAATTTATGCAAGTAGTCTAATCACTTAACCAGAAGTATGTCATCACAGTGATAAGAGAGTGGAATAAGGATTGTGGTCTTTGCAGTGTTCAGCAGCAGTGGTGATAATAATAATACGTTATTTTTGTAGCCGTAACCAAGAACTCCCTCGCTTTTTTCACTGTTTCACTCTCTAAGTGTTACTTTGCTGTTGGGAAGGGTTTATATTCTGTAATCTATACAAAGGTGTTCTGCAAATGAAAAAAACCCAACCTTCTTTGGGTAATTGACTTGTTAAAAAATTACACTTCAGAGGATGGGAAACAAAGAACTAAAACAAAGAACTACAAACCAAAACAAAACACAAAGAACTAAACCCAAGAACGATAAAAACAAACAACCCCCCCCTTTTTTTTTTATACAGATAAAATCTGACAATCAGAAAACTGATCGTTTCTAAATAGCTGCAAAGTGTGCATCAAGTTGTCATGAGCGATAATTCTACCGTAACTTACGACAAGAGATGAGAGAAGTTTAGACCCTAGCACAGGATTGCTTATACTGAAATTTGGAGATTATATATAAGAAAAGTTTCTGGATTGATCTGTCACAGCGCTGTCAGAATGGCTACCTGACAGTTAACCAAGAGTGAAAGGTGGCATCTCATCAGAAGGGGTTTTATTCACTGTAAATAATGAAAAATGTGCACAGGACTTCACCATAACCTTCCAGCTGATAAATATGACTTGTGCTTTATTCATGCAGTTATTTGGGACAGTGTTCTAAAAGTTCAGTGTCCTTCCCACCCTGGTTTCCAGAGACCTTCTCTCCCAAATACCTTTGTCAAAAGAATAACTATAGCAAGTTTGAAGGATCACTGCAAGTTTGAAGGATCACTAAATAAAAATTTGAGAGATATATATATAAAAATACACAGTTCTGTGAATATAACTGTTTATTCTACAGTGATGAAATGTCTGTTGTCACTGTCTCCCAAGAAAATAAAGGACTAAATGGGTCAAATTCTGCCTTCCTGTGTTTATGTGGCTCCTCTTGAGCTCACTAGGAGACGTGCTATCACACGGCTGCATTATCCGAGGCTAATCACTCAGTGAGCGATACCTGGGTGGAATGGAAAGCCCTCTGAAGTGGGGGTATCAGACATGGGCAAAATACACCATGAGTGTGCACATGTGTGTCAGAGGTAGTTCTGCTGATGGAGCAGAACGACTTGCTGCTTTACGTAAGGGTGTCTTAAGATACTTTGTGAATACTATTAATAAAATATTATGCCTTGTACCAGTGTACACGGTACAGTGATGGAAGTTAAATGTTAAGGTTCCTGAGAGGACATGCTTCCAGCCTGATATAAATCTAATACAGCCTCACTGACTTCATCTGGGCACTGATTTTTGGCAGTACCTGAGGGTCTGCTGCTTTCAGATTATCTTCTCCCACGTTTCTAGTTCAAACTGAGAATTCTACTTAGAACTGATCAAAAATGATCAAAGGGACGGAACATCTCTACTATGAGGAAAGGCTGAGAGTGTTGGGGTTGTTGAAGGCTCCGGGGAGACCTTATTGTGGCCGTTCAGTACATAGAGGGGACCTATGAGAAAGATGGTAACAAACTTTTTAGAAGACCCTGTTGCAAAAGGACAAGGGATGATGATTTTAAACCAAAAGAGGGAAGATTTAGATGAGATATAAGGAAGATGAGTTTATTTTTATCTAGGAATGAAGTATTTTAACTTGAGATGCAAGGAGCTCTGAATTAGTTGCCCTAAAATCATGGCTAGGATAGTCTGATTAAATTGTTCAACTAGCTAAGTGCAAATCATATTTAATTTCTTCAACAAAAGGCTTATGTTCAAATTTATAACGTTTTAATTTTTTTTTATTATTATTTACAACAAATTTGAGGCATTTTTGTTTAAGCAGCTAAGTGCTGGCTTTGTTTATATTGACTCACATTTCCCCTTAAATATAGCTTGATGCAAATCACCAGTAAAATATGAAGTGTGCCCAGTGAACTGTTTACACAAGCTTTATGTTTAGCACATGATACGATAGCGCACAGCAAAAGGGAGTCTCTGCC
Source organism: Ceryle rudis (assembly GCA_033439905.1). Lineage (NCBI taxonomy): Eukaryota > Metazoa > Chordata > Aves > Coraciiformes > Cerylidae > Ceryle > Ceryle rudis. The sequence goes on along the minus strand of JAAGNO010006692.1, from coordinate 10,592 downwards.
AGCGTATCCTCACCCTTAAAGTCAGCAGCTTGAAGGCAGATTTGGTCTGATGGTCTAAGGAAGGATCTTTTCTTCCTTCGTCCTATGTCTGCTGGAGCAAAGCCCCCCACAAATTTGGACTTCATACATGCTGTGAAGTGATGGCTACCTGGTCTCTGCTGGTCTGAAGTGCTCTGTCTTTAGTTCCGTTGTGTCACAGCTCATCCAGGTGTGGATACAAGTACAGCAAAGAAATAATCAGAATGAGATGATGTGCAGACTTTTGGTTTTACCAACCTCTGGCAGATCCATAAGAGTCCTCGTCTCTGAACCATGGTCCCTTGGTGTCATTTCATTCACAGTGTATTGGGGCACTTTACAAATTACATTTCCATAGCAACAATGTTTGCAGTTATCCTAAACTTACATACTGTCACCAAACATAAAATAAGCAAAGCTGAAATACTGAATGCTCGGGTTTCTTTTCTTTTTTTAATGTACTTAGCTTCAATACTTTGAAAAGCCACGTTCAGTCCCCTGATCAACATGAGAGATTTGCGAGTTGTTACACCTTCATGTTTTCAGCACGTGGAAAAACGCCACGTCTCCACTTCAATAGCACTTCTCATGTCTTGGAAGAGTTTTAGTGTCCCTGGTGCGCAGGAAAGACGAGGGTAATGACACGATAGTGTTTGGACTTTAAATACTGGTGCGTTGCTCCATGCTGAGTCCAGGTTTACAAATAATTTGGTGATAGTGGAGGGACTGGCTCCGGTCCTCACCATCACCCCGCATCTTCTCAGGGCAGAATAAAAGATTTTTCTTAGTCCTGGTTTTGAAGGAAGGAAAGCCAGGCGCTGGGACTGGAGAGAAGCCACGCGGTGCTTTGCACACACCCAACAGGCAGATACAGCTGCCTGTATCAGCTCTTTCTGCAGGACTCAGCCCATGTGTAGCCCCCAGCAAGCGGGTGTTTCCTCTCCAGTGTGTAAAGGCTCAGATGTAACATCTGAAGAATGGTAAGAGTAGAACTTTGGAAGCTCCGTGATATATTGGCATGTGAAGTGCAAATCCATTTTATCTTATTGTAGCTGTCTTGAACTTCCTCCTTTCAGCAAAGAGCTGACAAGAACAGTCCATCAGTTTGTTTCCCCTCCTTTAAATTATAATGAGTTTGGCTTCAATGTTTTATTTTGCTTTGTTCAGAGTTGTTTTGGTTTCTTTTTCAAGTACTTATTTCTTAAACTTGTGAAAGAGGCAAACAAGCAGTCCCCTTCCTGTAGGTGAGGCACCACGGTACTGAGATGAGGAACTGGCGTATGAACTGAAGGCAACGCTCAAGACCCTCCGTGGGTCTTGCTTCCATCTTCTAAGCAAGAAACAAAATGAGAGGTGAAAACTGATAACAGCTCCCAGTTATTGAAGAAAACTGTGAGGTCCAAAGTCAAATCCAACCGGATGAGTGGTGTCCCTGTGAACAAACCAGAAGCCTGCTCTTTAGATCAGTGGAGGCGGGAAATAGGCTTCCCAGGTGGGCTGTACCCCTGGCTCACTGTCCTTGTCATTAGCTATTCTTTTGGGTTTGGTTTTCTTTTGGGTGATTTTTTTTTGTTTGGTTTGGGCTGGTTTTTGATTTTCTTGATAGCTGACTGAACTCTCCTAGTGCAATTTAAAGCCTTTGTTCTTTCTTCTACCCATTCAGTAGATGGATTTATTTGCTTCATACCTGCCTTTTTATGAAGCTGAAAGAATTACCTAGCTTTCTTATGCCCTCCATAATATTCTCTAAACAGCTTTTCCTGGTTCACATACTTTAGACTGTTCTTGTTATTTCCCTGTCTCTAATTGCTATACAAATTTTTAAGTTCAAGCAGTTTTTTAACGAGCTCAGAGTAGAACATCACAGGTTGAGCATCTGTGTTGCTTCCTATTGCACTCTGTCCTATTTTCCTCAAACTATTTCCCCAGTATGTTAAGTTTTCTTTGATCTTGCTGTCACCTGAAAGTTTAATTTAGGTTTATTTCTTTTCTGCTAGTAAAAATACTGAGTAACACTTGATGCAGGACAGATTCCTGTGGAATCCTACCTCCTGTTTTGTCAGCAAAACACTGATAAGCACCATTGAAAGACACAGTGTGTACTGTCCTTGCACTCACTCTTCTGTGGAAGAATCAGCACTTTAATACATTGCTGGACTAAAACTATTTTGGTTCCTGAGCTTCCTCACAGGTGGGCATCTTGCCATGTTGCAGTGCCTGCTGTATGATTGTACCAGCCCGAACTGCTGATCCTTTAGGGTGCTGGAATCTAGCATTTTGTAAAGGAAAGTAGATCAGAAAGAAATAGGAAAATTATTTTGCAAAGTCCTTTGAATAAAAATTCAGTACTGCAACTTGAACGTTATTTCATTACTTCTCGTCCTGGTTTGAGTTGGAAGAATAAGTGAGAACATGTATGAACTAAGACTAGAATGAATGTAGATACAGTTAAGCTGCTCTCAAAGTCATTAGGTATTTTAAGCTGTTGAGCCATTTTTCCAGCCCATTAACTTCATTTTGACATAATTACATTTTTTCACATGTTAATCCATATAATGGCTTGATCGTGGTTTTACATACGCCACAGCGCCGTAAACACATGGCGCAACAACAGATCTTTGTTTTGAGTTTCTGTACGGCCCCAGGTACCTGATGATGGGTTGCTGTGGGTTTTTTTAGGAGGGAGAGGGTCATGGAGATGCTTTGAGGTGATGGTAGGTTTTGGTTTTGTTTGCTATTTGTATTTTCTTCTGGAGTTTTTACATTCTTTCTCACGGCTGTGATGTCTTCTCAGTTTCTTGTTCCCTTTCCTTTCATGACTATTGTAATTAAACACCAGCTCTCGCTCCACGGTTGGCATCCTGTTTGCCAAAGATGATGGTATTATATGGAACCATTCTGCAATTAAGAGTATCCCTATTTTACTAAGTTTGTGTAACTGTTGTGGAATTTAAAGCTTCATTTACTCCTTGGCTTCTGATGGCCTGACAAGAATGAAACAAGAAGTAAGAATTTGGCCAAATATTTCTCCCTGCACAGAGTTAACCCTCAGACTTTCATCCAGGAGCACCCTTGTTTGATGGACGGAGATTGGTTTGTGAGTTTGGAATATGTGTGTCACATTTTAAGGAAAAAAAAAACACATTTTGCCCCTTAGGAGGAAGGGAGGAAATCTCTGCCTGTGAACGGGAGTCTCTAAGAAGTCTTAAGGTGCTATGTTTGGAGAGTTTCAGGGAGATGAAGGTTCAGGGACAGTTTCATTAATTCCAGTCTGCTTCGTGAATATTTTTGATTAGGACAGACAGGAGCGTTCCCAGTTCTTATTGATCCTATACTCTGCTACGTAGCGTAGGCATCTCCCAGTTAGTTAACAAGGCATCTCAAATCAAGCAGAGAGTCTGCATTAGATCCAGCAATGTGCTTCTGAGTTCAAAATGAGGCAGCTTACCCCCGCGGGGGACTCCGGAGCACATCGAGGCATGGTCCCCCAGGTCCCCCATGCCATTGGTGGGGGTAATTCGGTACACGCTGATGGGATGCCTGCAGGATGGTACTCAGAGCTGGAACCTGCTAGAGAAGGCAAGGATAGGGGTGTTTAAAGACTGGTTTTCTTTTGAGTCCTGAGGCATCTTCACTAGGGCTTCAGAAAACTGGCTGCTACTGTTGCGCTGGAGTCTCTTTTGAAATACATCTCACAAACTTAATGTAGGGATTGTGCAAATGGTACAGAACAAAAAATATTTTCATCCCTTGCATATAACAGCTTTTGCCCCAGAGATGAGAGAACTGGATTCATCTCCTTCAGCTTCAAGGGTTTTAAATCCTCCTGCACCACATAATGCTGACAGTGGGAAAATATAAAAATAGATGTGGGAACAAAGACCAAGACGGTCCTACCCACAGGCCATGCTCTTAATTGATTCAGTGAATCTTGTGTTATATTTAGCTTGTCCTTACTGGAGGGCATGGAAGTCCTAGTCCTTCCAAGCTTGTCTACAACACGGGGCAATTCTGCAGTAGGGGATAATGTGGGTTGGGATCCCCAGAGACTGAGGGAGGAATTTTCCAATAATTTTTCTTATCTTCTAGGATAATAGTGAGTATCACCTCCCCCTAGTTTCACCTAAATGCCACATGAATCTGAGAGTTTCAGCTGGTGTCCTTTAGGTGTGATCTGAAAATGTCCACCAAAATGTGCTCTGAGAGGGATGGTGTTCCCTCGCAGATGGTTTTGGGCTCTAATCAGTTTTAGGTGTTCTTAGTCCAAGCCACATTTTGGTCACAGGTAGTCTCCTAAAGATCAACGTTAAGCAGAGAAGTACTTCATGGGTTCAGACACTTCTCACATGACACAGGGATAAGAGAAGGCTTTAGGGAGGTAGAAGTGGAACTGATGCGTTTCCATTCCTCTTAGCACTTTGGTGGATTTCACTATTTATGACGAAAGTGAGACAAATCATCTCAATTATAAGGATTATATGAAGAGATGAAAGTCAGTGATGAAAAGTGCGTAAACTACAGCATTTAATTAATGGGTTTAATTACTGCATCTAATCATTGTGTTTAATTAATTACTGTGTCTAATTAAGATAGCATTAGCTAGGAATAAGCTATGTTGGTCTGGATGAAAACCCATCTCTCCACTACCAGGGAGAATCTGCCATTACACACTGGACTGTCATACTCTTTGGATATTGCACTCTTCCTGCCACGTGAAGCAAGGAGACAGGCTTGAGGGGTTGCTCAGACTTGATGAGGCTCTGAGCAACCTGATCTAGTTGCAGATAGCCCTGCTTAGTGCAGGGCTGTTGGACTAGATGACCTTCGGAGGTCCTTTCCAGCCCAGGGTTCTATGAAGGGTGACCTGGAGCTTCTGCTCCAGTCTATAAGGCTTGTGCTGGTTTACATCTTTGTCCCTCTCTCTTATTTATGGATTATAAATTCACAATTTCACTGGTGGACTTTACAGGTAACCACATAACATTCCCAAGAGTGAGGAGTCTGGATTAAGTACCTAAAAGCAAGGTGTTGTAGACATGAAAGGTACCGTCACATCAATGACACATAGTGTTTTGCATTTCTTTCTGCTCTTCCTGATTTCCTCTAACGTGTTGTTGTGCCTGTAAATACAAGTATTATTCTTCTGAAGGGTCTTTTTCCTATCAGATTGTATGTGCATGCATTGCAGACCACCAAAATTATATTTGTGTAGACTACAATAGAGGGCTTGTGTCGCACAACCTGGGCTTGATATGGGAATGTGTGGGGAGTATCCAAGGACATGGTTTGCTGGGATGAAGCGGGAACACTGTAACGTTGAAAGAGACAGCGCTGGCCTACATTATTCATATTGCCTGTTAGGAGCGTTCCCTGAAGTGAATCGTAACATCAGAGAATCATAGAATCTTTTCTTTCACTTGTTCATCTAGTCTTGGGACAAAAAAACCCAAACAAGCACATGATGTGTGCTCTTTATATGTAGACTGGAATCTTAAATGTAGCCTTCTGCTCCCTGGTCTGGTTTTTTTTGGCTTCACTTCAACTCCTTCCATTCTCAATGAGCGAAGAAGGTGGAATCATAGAACCATAGAATTGTAGAATGGTAGGAGCTGGAAGGGACGTCTGGAGATCATCAAGTACAAGCCCCCTGCCAGAGCAGGGTCATCCAGGGCAGGTCACCTAGGAACAGATCCAGGCAGGTCTGGAAAGTCTCCAGAGCAGGAGACTCCACCACCTCTCTGAGCAGCCTTGGCCAGGCCCTGTCACCCTCACAGGAAGGAAGTATTTCCTCATGTTGAGGTTGAACCTCCTGTTTTCCACTTCATTGCCCCTTGTCCTGTCACTAGACACCACAGAGAAGAGCCTGGCCCCATCTTCCTGACACCCACCCTTTAGATATTTATAAGCATTGTCAAGATCTCCCCTCAGCCTCCACTTCTCCAAGCTAAACAGACCCAGCTCTCTCAGCCTTTCCCCATATGGTAGGTGCTCCAGGCCCTTAATTATCCCAGTGGTCCTGTGCTGGACCGTCTCCAGTAGTTCCTTGTCCTTCTTGAACCATGGAGCCCAGAAATGGACACAGTACTCCAGGTGAGGCCTCTCCAGCACAGAGTAGAGGGTGAGGAGAACCTCCCTCGATCTGCTGGATGCGCTCTTCCTAATGCATTTGAGATGCCATAGGCCTTCTTGGCCACGAGGTCGTCCTGTTTTCCACTAGGACTTGCAGGTCCTCTTCCCCAGAGCTTCCTTCCAACAGCTCAGCCCCCAGCCTGTACTGATCCATGGGGTTCTTCTTCCCCAGATGCAGCACTTGGCACTTGCCCTTATTGAACTTCATTAGATGTCTCCCCACCCAGCTCTCCAGCCTTTCCAGGTCATGCTGGATGGCAGCACAGCCTTCCAGTGTATCAGCCACTCCTCCAAGTTTCACATCATCAGCAAACTTGCTGAGGGTCCACTCTGTCCTTTCATCCAGGTCACTGATGAAGATTTTGAACAACACTGCACTCGCTACTGACCCCTGGGGAACACTGATAGCTTCTGATAGCTTCTGGCCTCCAACTAGACTCTGTAACACTGATCATAACCCTCTGTGCTCCGTCTTCCAGCCAGTTCTCAGCCCACTCCACTGTGCGCTCATCTAACACACACTTCCTAAGCATTCTATGAGGATGTTAGAGGAGACAGTGTCAAAAGCCTTGCTGAAGTCGAAGCAGACAACATCCACTGCTCTACCCTCATCTACCCAGCCAGCCATGCCATCACAGAAGGCTATCAGATTGGTCAAGCACGACTTTTCCCTTGGTGAATCCACACTGACCACTCCCAATAACCTTCTTCTCTCCCACATGCTTAGAGATGACACACTTTCAGAGGAAATTATGTTTCTTCTGGTATTTCACAAAGGTATAAAGACTGACTTTTTTTTCAGACTACTTAGGTGAAGAGCAGCCAACTGAAGGAAGTTGGCAGCTGTTATTTGGTGGAATTCTTTAGTGTCTCTGCAGTAGATTCTTTTAGTTATTTGTTGTGAAGTCTAGGATACAGCTGAGCAAATTATGGGAAGAAATAGAATGTACAATATGAATTTCTCCCCAAAGTTCTCAGGTGAATTGCATGCTTTGAATAGAACAGATATAAAGGATGCTGTAAAGATTATGGTTCATTATGCCTGGCTTGTCTTTGAACAAAGGAAAACAAAACTAACAAAAAAAGGACATTTTTTTTTTGCAATGATTTAATCTAATAACTGGAACTAACAAAATTCATAAATGTCACTTATTTCTATAATGACTTGCAGTTTTCACTTACAGCCCTGCGAGTCTAAACCCACTGCTTCAGCACCTAATTTTTTTTTGTAGTGGTTTATTTCTTTTTTTTTTAATATCTAAAGGATTTCCTGTATTGAATTCTTAGGCAAATCAATGAACGGGTCCAGTGGTATTATACCTCTCGGCTTTTCTTGGCTGATTTGCATCCCAAACAAATGCAAAACTTCTTCCTGCATGCAATTTTCAGGAACACGGTGCACAAAACATTCATTAAGAGTCATAGCAGTGACAGCAACCAAATTAGAACAAGAACATTCCCATTACTATGCATGTCCAAACTTGACGGGCAATGCGAATGAACAAAACCACAAATACGGTTCCACTGAATGTCTTTCCTTGCAGAGAAATAGCCAAAGCATAGAAATCACATTTCATTCCATTATAATTACAGCTGGGAGAGAACAGGGACTGTGTCTCAGCCTTTAAAGTCAACTGTGCTTTAAGGTGAACCACTGCCAATATTGATTGCAACGTAAGGTCAGAGATATAGCCGAGGCTATTTCCCTTCTAAGTGGACAGGAAGGATAAGAAATGGCTTCAGTGGAAGTGAGAGAAGCAGAGGGCAGACAAGGAACATAACCACCCAGCTGGTGTCAGAACAGAAATATCAAATACTTCTGTGTATTTGGGGCTTGTGTCTTGCATTCCTGTGCTTCTTCTCAAATGAACTTTGAATTTCCAGCTGAAGGTTTAGTTCTCTACAACTGATGTGCAGAGGCATAGATATGTAAGCATCTGGTCCATCAACTTGCAGGAGGGTGAGGCAGAAATTTTGTTAATGCAGGAATTATGTATGGATTCCTTGAAAAATTCCTGGTTTGTCATTTGCGTGTTTTTGTCGCTAGGCACTTGCATCAGGGGGCTGAAGTTGCACCAGGGGAGGTTTAGGTCGGATATTAGGAAAAATTTCTTTACTGAGAGAGTAGTCAGGCATTGGCACAGGCTGCCCAGGAAGGTGATGGAGTCACCATCCCCGGAGGGGTCTAAAACATGTCTAGATGTTGCGCTTCAGGACATGGTTTAGTGGTCCTGATAATATTTAATAGACAGTTGGACTTGACGATCTTGAAGGTTGTTTCCAACCTTAAAGTTTCTATGATTCTGTAAGTCTTCCTCACTGGTGAAAGCTGAAGTGCCTCCAGGATTTGGGTTGCTCAGTCATCCAGGAGACTCACTGAACAGCGCGTCAGTCCTTGCCATACCCATGGGTTTTCTTTCTCTGAAAACCTAAGCACAAGTGAGGCTGGCAAGCACACAGATCTTGGTCTAGTATGAAGATGTCACACAGGGGGTGCTCAAATGTACATCTGGGAACCAGAAAATAGGACAGAGCATATAAACCGTGTCACAGGGGTGAGGCACTCAGATGTTACCCCATGGAGCTGATCACAGACAAGACACCAAAAAGCCTTCAGGTCTTGGGGGTTAGACCCTTTTCCCACAGGACCTCGTGAGAACACCATTGCTCCTTACGTTCAGAAAACACAGGCTACCTGGACACCATCCTGCTCCTTGCAGTGTTGTGCCTACTTGCTGGCAGTGTCCAGCTCCTTTTAGACAGGCAGCGACTGCTGGGAATCATCTCCAGCCTGGTGTGAGAATCGCCCACCAGCATCTTTATGTGATCCGTCTCATAGGGGAACAACTCTATGCTATTTATGTGAAAGACAGAATCAATGAGTTCAGTTGTAATTTCTCCTAAACATTGTTAGTAAATAAGACTGGTAAGTTTTTGGTGTTTGGATTTCTTGCCCTCCCCCAGATTCAGCCAATTGGCCTCGGCTAAGAATTGCAGTTTAATTTATTTTAAGTAGAGATGTTCTGTTTTCACTTATTTTCTGTTAGTTCCCAAAGGACTGTTCTAGCTGGGTATTTATTTTTCAGATGGAGGTTACTGTTGCCGTCCTTGGATCATTTATTAGCTGATGACAGTTCTACTGATTCAGTGGAGAGATCACAGAGGAAAACTAATATACTAGCCTTCCGACTATATTAAGGACTTCAAGTTGTTTTTAACAGAAGTAAAGGAAAGAGTTTGTTTCCTTTCACATTTTAGCAGAGATCAAAACTAAATAATTTGTTTCCTCCTGAAATTAAAAGCAACATCTCTTAAAGTTTAAGTGGAAAAAAAACCCCTGCTGTAATACAGTACAGGCCTGTTTCCTCTTCTTGCTCTAAAACCCAACACACTAAATCCAGTCTTCATTTCCATATCAGTTACCTAAGGAGTGTTATCTGATTATATCTCACTGACATTTTGTCTGTCACGTTTCATTATTGGAGATACTGCTTAGACTTTGTAAAACCAGGCTAAGAGCTCGGTGATCATTTAATTGTTGTGTCAGCCTGGTGAATATATGGTAGGTATTTGTTAATGCAGGGAGTGTAAGAAAATACTCAAGCCACTTTGAGCTGAGAATAAATTGAGATGAAAATTCCCCTCATTTTAACAAGTTTATTTCCTTTTTTTTTTTCCCTGGATCTGAAGTACTTTGCAATTACAGCAGAATAATATGTACACCAGACTGTTGCTTCAAGGAATGATAGCCCTTAATCTGCTTATCAACATGTCATGTATGTGCACTAGGACAGCCCCTTATCTTTTAGAAACCCTATTTGTATTGCTCTTCAATAATACTTCAGCTGAAAGCTTTAGGGCAAACTGTGCCTCATACATGCAAAAGAAGAGACCCTTCACATTTCATCCAGTCCCACCCACTTCCATTTTTCCCATGTTCCTCACTGTATGAGCAATGTGCGTTTTATTCAAAAGAAGAAAAAAAACCCAGCAAAACACACCCAACCAAACAACAAATCAAGAAAGAGTCCACTGGTTTTTCAAAGAGACTTTTTTTTTTTTTTTTTCCTATGCTTTTGACCATATTTTCTCTGTATTTCTTCTAATATCTTTTATGTAGTTAGTCCTACGGACTCTGTGTGATGGAAACTCGTGTTCTCTCCTTTGCATTGCCAGAATTCCAGTGCTGGGAGTACTTTCACCAACAGATAGAGCAGATTTTGCAATACGGGCCTGACAGCCTGACTGGTCTCGAATTCAGAGTCACAAGAGGAGCTGCCTAACAGATATTGAGTGCTGTAAATGGGCTGTCAAAGGAATTCCTCATTTTCTCTATCCCCCAGTGCTGTGCAAGCATAAATAATAACCGTGGTGTCTTTTTTTTTTTGCTTTGGAGAAGAATTTTGACCTTTTTGTTAATCATGAAGATGAGCTTATAGTTTTGG
>JAAGNO010006691.1:104282-117691 GCA_033439905.1 Ceryle rudis | reverse complement strand
CCTTTCCTTTCCTTTCCCCTTTCCTTTCCTTTCCCCTTTCCTTTCCTTTCCCCTTTCCTTTCCTTTCCCCTTTCCTTCCTTCTTCTCTCAGTTGTTACTGATAACATTGCTTATCACTGCTTTTGCTACAATTTTTTACTAAGTGAGGGATTGTTCTCTCATTTTCCTCAGTCTTTTCCAAATGGGACCAATTGAATACATCATAGGTAATTTTAACAATATTTCTTCCAATTCCCTTTTCTCTATATTATTTTACCTTTTTCTTTCTTTTTAAATGCAGTGTCTGCAGCTGGATGCAGTGTCAGTTGGAGCTGAGGTCAATTAAAGTGAAATAATTCTGCTAGACTTCCTGTGCTTTATATAAAATATCCTGGAATCAACATTAATTGCTTATCCTACTTGATGGTAACTCTGGGATCTGTTCTTTCCTCCCTCCAATCCCCTATTTTATATAATCATTCTTCTTGAGTACTATCTCTCCCTGATTTCCCATCAGTGCTACCTTCAGCTTTTCTTGAATGGGTTTTTTTCCTCCTAGATTTAAGTGTGCTGGGCTCATGTAGTGCTAGGCAGAATTTTACAAAGATGCTGCCATCCACCTGCAGTTCTCCTGGAATGTAGCTGAGTAACAAATGTTAGTGTCTTTTGCGTAAAAATTTTAGTCACCCATGTCCACAGAACTTATGCACCATAGATTAGTTGGTTTTGATGTCACTAAACTGTATTCTGAGCTGCCTTTCAGATGTTTTAAAATACTCCTGGGTGAATTGTTAGTGGGGATCACAGAATTTCAGGAATATTTGTTATGGGGATCAGCTTTTCGGATAGTTAGTTACTTTGGCTAATCATAATTAGCCTCTTCCCCTCAGGCCTTTCTTGGCCCATCAGAACTGACAAAGAGAGAGGACTAATGGCCTCTGACACTGAAACAAAGCTAAGGCTCCATCCAATTCCCACGATAAAACACTAGCAAGTCTTCTATTAACTTCCATGAAAGTTATTTCAATGTCAGACCAGTCTGCTCCCTTAAATAGCAGTAGGATTATTTCAGTAGCCTTGCGGCTGGAATTATAGTCGGGTGTGATCCTGTATCTGTTTTCATCCAAGATTCTCACTGAAGTCAGTTACATTTATTGCAATTACATTATGGGCTTGGTTATTTTTTTTCCTGTTAGAGATTTTTTTCTGTGTATTATCAAATACCTCTTAACGATACACTCTTTAGTACTACTTAAAATCAGCACTATTTTTAAATTAAAGTCATACTTCTATTTGTAGGAACAAAAGGTTTGCTTGCATCATAACTTGAAAACTCTTTTCATACATGTTTATGAAGTTCATTTTTTTTGTCTTTCTCTTATGATAATAATCATGTGTGTGAACTTTGGGCGGCACAAAGAGTGTGTTCCTGACTTCCAGTACGAATAGATACCACTCCTTTCATCTTTAAATGGGAAAGATTACACTGTGAACTCATTTACTTACTAATTGAGCAAATATGACAACACAGAATTCTAAAGCATGATAAATGAAACTGTGACTGTGTCTGCTCCTTTGTTTGTTTATTCAGCCCCTGGCAGCAGCATAATCAATTATAGCCTCCTCAGGGCTGCGTTTTGTCCGCTAAGAGCTCCACGGGGGAATATGTTGTTTCGCAAGCAGCCTAGGGTTTCTCATCCAGTCTTTTTAGAAGCTCTGGGTTTCTGTGAAGCTGAAGCTTTGTGAGGATCCTACCTAAGTCACTTTCTGGCAGAGGTCAATGGAATCAACTGTTTGGCATTATTTTTGTAAATGAGATCTCTCTAACTGCTTATGTGCAAAGCTGTTCCTCAGAAAGCTGTCTCCCCTCTTTCCTCTTCACTTTTGATTGAAGAAAAAATGCCTTTGTTGTCAGGGAGAAGGAATAAATAAATTTTTCACTCATCCTATTCCAATTATTTCTTTCAAGTCAGTGATGTTTAAAAAGCTGTATCTTCTATAAACATACTATAGGATATTCCACCCTGCATGTTAACCTGGGTAATGAATTGTTGCACTAGATGTCTGTGAACTGTGGTTGCATTGCATAAAAAAACAACCAACCAAAGAAAAAAAAAAACCAAACCAAACCCCCATCAAACAACAACAACAAACCAGAAAGAAATGATCTTGTCATTTGTCATCAAGCGTGAAAGAGACACTCTGTGACAAATTGAGTTTCACATCGAATAGGCAGAGTTCTTATTTTAATTCATGGTTATGTAATCATGTTAAATGAAGAGCAGTCAGCTCTTCAGTGCTAGCTAGTTTTGAACAGAACTTGTTTGTTATAAATCACTTCTGTCTGTACCGTCTGGCAGATATTTAGGACTTCACAAGGTGCATACAGCACTAGAAAATTCTACAGTAGTTTACAAAACTTTTCCACTTACTTCTTCCAACCATGTTTCAAGGATTCAGTGGTACCAGCCATCATTTCAGACCTATGGAGGTCAATATTTACAGCATTAGTTTTCTCTGAGTCGCTAACTTAACCTTTATCTTAATATGAAACAAAAGAGGGAAGAACAATTCTTGGTGATTAAGAAATGTGAGAAAATATTACTTTCTCTTCTGTTCTTATCAGAGTAATCTGATTCCACTTTTCAGTGAAGCAACTATCTTAGGGACTGCAATTTGTCAACTCTCCAAAACATTTCATTAAATGATCTTTCATAACTTCCTTGTTTGTTATCCATGAAGCCCAACAAGCTGGTTTTGATGAGATTAAGACATGTGCTGTAATTACTTTTATTTACCATCCTACACCAAATTCTGCTGGAACGCATCAACTGAAAAATCATCTTTTGTAAAGGTTTTGTTTATAAAGTGTTCTATGCCTACAACACAAAGTACTTTCTCTTGCTATCTAACAGATTGTGAGAGTACTGAGGAGTCTAAACTAGGTTTAAATGACCTGAATGGTATTGCATATTCATGGCAGCAGCGGTCCAAACAAATGCTGAAATATTTTCGGTTATTTCAGCGTTCTTGGGAAATAACAGTAAGTTCATATTTTTTCATAACCCTATGGTTTAGGAAAAGAATAGGTAAACTCTTCCAGGTTGGTTTTAAGTGAGTTCCGAAACCTTTCTCTGCAAGGCTGAGCTCTCGGTATCCACCTGTACATCCTTAGCATTTTTTGTGTGTGAAGGGATTGACAGGGAACGTGCAAAATTTCATGATTAAGTTCAACCAAGAGTTTTCTGAAAACTGCTAATGTGGCTGTAAAGGGCAGATACAAAGGTTTTAAGGATAGATCTATCAGCAACAAACTTTTTCGGTCGCTCTGTGCTCACTCCCACCTTACGTGGGTCTTGCTCTGTTTCTGTAGTCCCGTTCCTCCCAGATTTCATTAATCTTGCTGAGGCACAGCGGTGGAAGAAATCTACAGTTAGACCTCTACGCTAAGTGGTGTCTTCCATGAAGGACATTGCATGCTAATCGGTAGTGACTTTATTCCGGGACTTGTCTGCGGCTTGTAATTACTTCTGTAGCCTCAGTTCCAAGAGCCCTTGATATAATAATCTCTGCTTCCTTTTCATCCTACTCCTCTCTCTTTCTTCCAGTTGAAGTGAACACAGATACGTTTCCTAAAGGTCCTATAGCTCTCTTGTATGTGTCTGAAGCCAGGTTGTTTTATCAGGATCCCTAAATTATTGTCTTGGTACCTCTGTGCAGTTTCAATTTAGAATGAGAGACACCAGGGAAGAAGGGATAATAAAACCCAAGAAAAAACCCTAGGAGGAAAGTTGGTCAGGTATGGAGCTATGGATGAGCCAGAAGGAGCAACTGTTAAGGAGTTAAACATGGACAAGGGCCTAGAGAATTACCAAAAGGCAATTCTTGCATCTGTTTAGTTTCAAGGAGAAACATCAAAGTGGAGCTTGAAAGATGGTTTGTCTGAGCAGGTTCTGAAAAGAGATAGTTTATTTACAGACAAATATAACTGCCAATTCTGCTTGCAAAGAGATGCTGATTTAATTTTTGAAAGATTACTATTTGATTTGCAGAACTGGAGCTGCTGCCATTTGATCTGTCTTTTAGTATAGCACACAAATAAACTCCTGTCCATTTGTATCTGTGAGGCATGTGGTCTTCTAGCTAAACCCCGCAAAGACATCTAGAAGGATGAAGTCCATTCCAAACATTTATATAAAATAATGAGATAAAGAACTGAAAATAGAAAAGTGACAGATTTCTAGAACTTGAACAGCTTTCTTGCAAATTGGCTATTTATGGAAATCGTGCAGCCAAATGTTCCTCCCCAGCGCCTCGCTAAACTGTGTCATGTCACTGGAAGTCTCAAATCTGTCTCTACTACACATTGCATAAGTTGTAACTGCTTGTTTGCAGTCTGGTAGGCATACAAAGACTTTCTTGCCTACTGCTGTGAATAAAAAAAATGTAGTGATTTGAGCAGGATGGAAACGTTTGCTGGGTAGTAGTGGATGTGACTTACTAAGAACCACAAGGGGTTGCTGTAATGGTAGAAGAGTTGCCCAGGACTGTGGGTATTTTGTGTCTTTCTAGGTGGAGCAAAGGCCTCCTCCGGGTGTGGTTTCAGGACTCCTTTATTCCAAGTGTGCCCTTACGGAGCTTGGGCTGAGCCAGGGGAGGGAACTGATCTGGCCCAGAAGTACCTTGATAAGAATCTAAAAATAGCATTAAAATTACTTTTCAGTTGAATCAGTTTCCTGCGTGAACCCCCAAATTCTGCTCTATGTGCCCAGTACCAGGTCTAGTGCCAGCACAAGGGAGGGAGAGAAAATCCTGACTGTCCCATCTTCTTTCTCAACAGTCTGTAATTAGGTCAGTTTAAAGTAACTGTGAAGCTGCAGCCTAGGGTGGAAAAGATCAGCAAATTCTCCTCCTTAATAAGAGTTTCTCTCTCATTATCTAGTCTGCTAATTTTCCCGAAGGCCTTGCAGACAATACATAGACTTCTGCTTGTCTTGTGTCAACAGCAGGGTCTGGCTTGTGCAGTGGAAGCATGCTGAAGGCTCAAGCCCTCTCTTCCCATGTCCTTGCTTGCCTGCAGCACCCTGGAACTTCCCTCCGATGCTCCAAGCCTCCTAGTACTGCTCATTAGCACCTTTCTCCTCACTTCTGGACTCCTATCAACTATCCTGTTGTTCCTTAGGATTTATTCCTACGTCTCACTGCTCCTGTAGTTTTCAGCTAGAAGTATTGCTGTTGTCAGGGAGCCTGGAGAGTAGTTTTGCATTTGCAGTCGCTTTTGGAAGCTGATGTAGTTAAGAACAAAAAAGCAAAGCAAACCAAAGTGACAGAGAAACGTGTTTAGTTTTTGTCATGTGGAAATTGAAACATTTCATCAGCTGGATGAATTGAATCAAAGTGATTTAAAAAAGAAAGTGGGAAACTGGGTAGTTCAGACACTGATTGGGGACAGTGGTCATAAACTTTAAATCTCAGCTCTGCCTGATTTGAAAGTAACAGATCTCTCTCTCTAGTTATCTATTTCAGGCAGAGCTCAGGACTTAAGAGTTGATTTTCTAAGAAACGTTTAGAACAGCATCCCAGGCAGAGGGAAAATATTTAAGTGGTCTATATTCATCCTTCCCTGGAACAAAAATTGGCGTCAAAGCCTCACCAGTGGTTTGTCAGATCTAAATACAAATTCTCTCTGGAGAAGGCAATCATTAGCAGTACTCTCTGGTAAGTGACAGACCTCACAGTGGTTACCTAAAGGATCCATTTTAAACTGCCAAGTCATTGGAAATCTTTTGGGGTCTTCTACTGCCTCAGCACAGTGACTTGTTGGCTAATGAGCGTTGGGTCTCATGCACGAAACACTGTTTGTTATCCTCTGTTCTCCAGGTGTGGGCAAGTGTCTTGAATTTGTGGGACCTTTGCTTATCTTAAAGATTTTTGTTTTTCTATTATATTCCCATTCTTCTGTGATTTCAAACCAAGATAGTGAAGTCCTTAGCTTCTGTGGAGACAAATTACTCTTACAACTTTATGGCAACGCCACTGATTAACGTTAGCCAAGATAAGTGATCACCATCTGGCCCTTAAGCTTTGTTGTTTTTTTCTTTATAAGAGCTTATATCCCATTTAAAGGAGACGTTACCTCTGGCTAATTCTAGACGTGGGCAAACGTTTCACAACAAATCATTAACTCTAGACTTTATTTGCTCATCTTGCAGTGCTGGAGTGTGGATTCTAATGAATTCCATATGAATGAAGATTTCATTTATATTATTTTTTTTCAGTATTGTTGATCAATAATGTAATTGTACTTACTTGATGTTCATTTAAGAATACAAAAAAAAAAGTGAGGGATGTTGTTTTATTAGTGTTAGATGGATGAGTCATGTGGGAGAACTCGAGTTTCCTGACTGCTCAAGCAGGTAGCAGGTTTTGGCTTGCATACAGATATAAAACGTTTTCAAAGGATGAGTTTGTGTCTCAGGCCAGGAAAGCGTTATCACTCATAAATGTATGGGAAGTAGACAGAAGAAATGTTATTAGCTTAGTAATAAGGAATCAATTTTGAGAGACTATCTGGGAAAATCTGCACGATTCGGGCAGTCCTAGTTACTACAGTGAAGTGCTGATTGCATCTCTGTGCAGAGCTTCCATACAGCAGATATGTTTAAGGATCACTGCAAGCAGGATGAATTCCTATTGCGCCTCTGACAGGGCACACATACTTTGAGCTAACCTTTAAATTATGCACCTCCTTGAAATGCTGTTAGCATGATGAGGCAATACAAACCTTATAAGAACATCTTTCTGAGCAAAATTCTCCCTCAGATTTTTTTTACTTAATAGTTTGGTTCTCTCAGAGACCCTGAACGTGGGGCCCCATTGTGTAGGTGGCTGATGGGAACTGTCACGGTGCCTTTCTGCTTTAAAGGGAACACTGCATCATTCCATTTTGTCCTTTTAAACTCCAAATAATTTTTAAAGCACAAAAAAAAAGATGAATCGGAGTCGCTTTGATTAACACGAAGTCTGATGTATTAGAGCTTTTCTGAAGTTGAAGTTTGCAGCTGCTTCTGTTTTATTTCATTGAAGCTGACTGGAGAATCTAGCCAAACCAAGAAGTATTTTTTCCTGTGCACCAGCCGATCTGGCAGCTATAGCCACATTAGAGTGCTCTGTAAATGAAAGCACTGATGGGTTATGGGCTATGCATTAATGCAGATATATTAAAAGTCTCCTGCCGAAGTCGGCAGAATTCTCATATCACTAGATGAAATACAAATTAAGGTTTAATTGCTACATCCAAGTCTCTACTGTATTATTAAGCTTTTCCTTTTCTCTTACTGTTGTAAGAGAAGTATTCTATTCTGTGATTCTATAAGTACTAGCATAGCATATTAAATTAACATTTTTTTTCAGAAGTCACAATGGTACTATATAACTGCTCAAAAAGTATCTTGTAGAAGGTAATAGAAAAATATTTAAAAGCTTTGAAACAGAAGGTTTAGTTATGAGCTGCCTAACATGCCTGGGCAGGAAATGAATGCCCTTCAGTGGCCCGAACAGCCTCACAACGGGGGGAGGCTCTTTGTTCCCAGCACTGTGTTAGAGGCTGAAGAGTGGGCAGACATGACTAGGAAGAGGGTTGAAGGTCTCCATCTCATCAACTTCTGTGGTCAGCGCAGTTAAGCCATCTTGCCAGGGAAAATGGCCTACACTACCAAATCTGAGCACACCTCTAGATATTTAAAATGTAGCTTTAAATAGCCTAAATCAGTTTGTTTCAGTTCCCCTAAGGCTCTGTTCAAGGAAATGGTGATCAAAGTGAAGATGGTGGCTGTGAAGGGTTGGTTTGGGAAAGAACGGGTGTATCGCTTGTTTTCTTTACTGTTTGGTTTTTTGGTGGTTTGTTTTTTGTTGTTGTTGTTATTGGAACAGGCTAAAAATTCCATTTTTAATTTTATTTCCTTTTGAAGTGTATGTGTGACTCACTATGCACAACTTCTGTTTAGATTTCTAAACCTGCAGTGCTTTAGTGAATCCCTAAGGTTTTTCCTCATTAATGCAGTGCCCTTCCAAAGAAGAAACTGCTACAAGGTAGAAGCGGAAAACAGCCACCCTACCTGTGCTTCAGTGCAGTATTTAACACTGCTATAGTGAACTGCAGAGCTACGGTCATCTGTCATTTTTCTTTTAATACCTTTGTGTCTCCAAAAGTGCTTGGTTTCTCCTCTTCATCATCCTCCTTTCCCTCTTACTCCTCTTCCTTTCCCCATACTCTTAACTTTACTCTTTCACTTCTACTTTAAAAGCTAATCAATAGGGACATGCTGTACAAAACCAGAAGCTTGCTTCGAGGTCATGGACCTTGGGCCCACGGGAAGCTTGTAGGTGAAAAGAGTTGCCTTCTGAACCAGGCACAGGCAGCTTGGCTTTTGGGGGAGAGGGGTGGTAACAAATACAAGCAGAGTTTGCTAGGGGAGCTTTTTAACAGGGTGTCCTCTTGCTTGTGTCCTCCTTCCTTCACTGAACTCTTACTTCAGTCTTTCCTTGCAGACATCCACTTACATACAGCCTTCCCTTTCCTTAGGACAAGGGTGAGTTCAGAGACCTTCGTAGCCTGGAAACTGGCTGTCTTTCCTGTCATAAACTTTAAAAGCGTATTTGTGTTAGGTGTGCGCCACGTCGTCAGCTATCAAATACCTGTTGGAGCGTGATGACTAAGGGCTGAAGAGAATTTTGAAGGTAGGAGAGCAGTGAAAGAAAAACAATGTGTCTATTTTAAACTTGAATAGCAACTTGAAATTTGTGTAATTACTGTGTTCGAAGAGCAAAACAACACCACTCCAGGAATTAATTTTACCTTGAAATAACAGAAGTGAGTTGGAAGAAGTTGTTAGTGGAATGTCTGGAGCTAACCTTGTCACAGAACCACATCAACAAATGTTAAATTCCAGTAATTGTCCATTTGCCTATTAATTTGGTTCCTTATTATTGCTCCTACCTACCATTTCATGTTAGATGGACATTGTGTACTGGCCCTTGTGTTCAAGGCTACTTAATAAGAACCTGTGTCACTTGTGCTGTCTTTGTTCTCTTGACGCTGACGTGGTTTCAGGGCATTAGATGGCATACCACAGTGATTAGTTCACTTCTTTTATCCTTGAACTTCTTTAGAATTTACAGGTGAATTCTGGCTGGTCCTGACTATTTCTTACAGTTTACTTTTTCATTTTATTCTGCAATGAAATGTCATTTCATTTTTGGTCAGATTTTCAGCTGCATTATCCTTTCATTTATGGAAACCTCCCAAAGATTTTCTGCACTAAATGTGCAAAAAGATTCATCTAGTTTTTGCACAATCGCCGAGTTTTCTGTGGATGGTCCACTTGGGCGATTCCACAGACTTGACAGCCTCCCTGCTCTTGATGCAATGGAAACGCGTGTTACAGCTTACGGTATTGTTACAGCTTGCTCCTTAAACTCTTTTTTGGCCTGTCATACTGTGTTTTTTACGACTCATCTGCAACGTTCCTTTCTGTTATGGTATGCCTATGCCATGATGGTTTCTTGATGCTGTTTTTTCTAATACCCTCTCTTAATGTGCCATTTAAACACGATGGCTTTTTTGCTGTTAGTCTTACAGCAGGTTTTTGGGGGTGGGTGGTATATGCTTGCTCTCACCTTCTCCTATACTATGCCTACATAATCTTCATATACTTGTCAATACTTACCTCTTGATATTTTTCTTTCTGTTAATAAGTTTTCATTCTTTAGTTAGATCCCTTTTTAAAATCAGGTGGATTTACGGGGGCTTTTGTAGAAGTGTTGTACCTAGGTATATCGGGGTCCACCTGACAGACTCTTCTTGGTAGTAATATTTTCAATTAAGTCCTCAACATTGCTGATGACTGTCACGAGTTGCTTTTCCTTTAGTGGGTTCCCTGTCTAGCCAGTCCATGAAGTACAATCTGCAGATTAGGTCTGGCACCACAGCATGTCTGAAACAACTAAACCCTACCAGTATTGCTGGTTTTCCTGTGCTCACAGTTATCCTGATTTCTCTGGATGTGACAGGGTTGCTGTTGGCAAAGGGTAGAGAGAAGATTGGATTAAATAATATACTTTTCCTCTATTTGAACATACACTTTCAGTTTTGTAGAGATTCTATGTTACTGATTGCTGCATCCCACCAGGCTCTGATTTAATTCTAAGTTATATGTAATACGATTTCTTAACATGATTCTTCTGTTGGCATGAGTTAGCATGTCTTTTCTTTATCCTGTATGTCCGGGTACTAATGTACCAACAATTGATCTCTTTCCTCCAAGTGTTTGACATGCTTCAAAACATACTTAGAAGTAGGTGTTCCAGTTTGGCCATCTCTTTTTAACCTTCTCAGTATCTGTATAGAAACACATGCATTTGGTTTGGCTTTCTTCTACCTCTTTTGGGAAATGCTCTCACTGTTTTATGTTTGACTTTGTCCAGTGTCTTTTCTATTCTTGTGTCTGTGAACAGACCGGGGAAAGGAGAGATAAAGTCTCCTAACACGTGTATCTTTTGCTGCTTCTTATCTCTGCTCCATTGACAAACTGGCAATACCCAGATGAATTTTGCAGGTAGACTGATGAGTGTCTGTTCTTTACTACAGTTTTATGTTTATGGGGGTGGGTGACTCAGATTAATGAAATTTCAGTCAAGATCCATTCCAGAGTCAGCCTTAGTGGACAGGTTTGTTGTGATTCATTTTGAGCGTAGTTGCAGGTGCTGAGGCTGAAGGACTTGCCCTGAAATCCATAGAAGGCTATGGGAGATACTGAGGCATGCTGCTTGTTGATGGCATTCAACAAATTTTTCAGTACTATTCCAGTTTTGCTCTAGAAATACAAAGCAAGCAATACAAGGACAAGGGGGAGCTGCAGTCTTCTTAGTGAGAAAAGAGAACATTTGTGTCATTATGCACATTGGCTAGTGAAGAACCAATTCCCAGACAATTAAGGTTAACTGTTTTTCCATGTTGCTTTGCTCTAGAAATTTGACTGGATCATTTCCTAAAATACTCTTTAAAATTTTTGGCAATAACGTATCATGGAGCAAATAACACAAGAAAATCTTTAGTCTTATTTTTACAGTGAGATGCATGAAGCTATATAATGAAATAGAATTTTGAGCCACAGCAAATTTTGGACTCGTATGGTAATTGCGTTCCCTCATTTCTCTCACGATCAGGTAGTTTCGAAGGTGCGTAACGGTTTGCATGCAAGCAGAGAACAGCTCGTTTATTACAGGAATGAGAGGATATTTAACCTTCCAGGCGGCTCTAAGGACAGCAATAGCACAAACACATCTAAACTTGACCTGATAGTAGCAGGCAGAGGAATCATAGACTCATAGGATCGTTTAGGTTGGAAAAGATGTTGAAAATCATCAAGTTCAACCATTAACCCAGTTCAAACATTAACCCAACACTGCCAAGTCCACCACTAAGCCATGTCCCTTAAATACCTCCAGAGACTGGGACTCGTATATGTGATTTATAAACGATTATTCTTATAATGTTATTTTCCTTCCCTTTTTACTCTAGTATGGGGGCATTCATGCGTGGGTTGTTAGAATAACAGACATTACTTGAAGTAAATTTGCCTTTATCTCAACTTTGTCTATGCTTATAAACTTGCATGCTGGTTCTGTCTAGTATTACATACACTTCTGTTTGCCAACAGTAAAATAAATGGATTTTAATTGTTGTCATTTGCATGCTTTTGCATTGTCCATCAACAAGACTCTAATCAAATTTAATTCTACACCCATTACTGAATGGTAGTTTTTAACATAATAAGTCTTGAATTTTATATTCATCTCACTGATTTCCAAAGGGAAAGTGAAAGAACTGTTGGCTGAATTCTCTTTACAGAATGACAGCTTTGTAATAAACATCTTTAGGTTTAATCCAGTGCATATGAATGAAGGTATCAGCGGTATCTTTCCATTCTGCTAAGCCATACTGCTTTGTACTGTGTCTAGCCTAATATAAGCACATCCTGCTGGAAACTAGCAGTAAGCATAATTAAATCAGGAAACAAATAAATTAAGGATAACATTATGGGGTTGACCTGAACTTAGCAAAGGGAAAAATTTAGACCCACTGCTGGAAAGCCCTTCTTACGTGTTTTCTGGGGGACGGCAGGTATTTGAAATGTTGCACATAGATGCTTTTTATCAGTCACCGAAATGTCACGTCAAGTAGATGTGGTAAGTGAAGGCTTCCCCCGCCCCTAACGATCAGCCCCACCAGCTGATCAGTACTGTCTGAGGGGGTAAAGAGCAGCTCATGGACAGAAATTATTTGGACTCCCAGAAGGCTTAGCTAGGGTTCTTGGTAAGAAGCTGTTTAGGAAACGGAATATCCCTGAGGTGAAAGGGGAACTGCTTTTCTGGGGTAGGAACCGGCTGGAGACAGAAAACAAAAGGGAAAGAATGAACTGTCATTTTTTTCACGTGGCAGAAGGTTACCAGCAGGGAGCCCTCGGGTATTCAGGTTAGAATCACGCCGTACAGTTTGAAGTCCCCGTGAAAGGCAAAAACTGCCCAAACATGCAGATAATATACATTTGTTTAGGTTTCTTAAAACTTGGAAATGCAGTCAGGACCGTCCAGAACTCAGCAAAGCGAGACGAACGAGCGACACCATAGCAAGTAAAACTGACAAGGGTGGCGTAATGCCTGGTGTCAGCGGTAGGAATAATTTGAACCGTATTCATCTGCTGTTAGTATTTAAGCCAAGTGTTAGCAGTGAAAAAAGAGTATGTGGTTTCCTTCTGAACACTGTGGCCAGAAGATTTGTCCAGAGCACGGCAAAGACCAAAATGGGCATAGATGTGGTAGACTGGAAAATACACTGAAAATTAATAAATGCCTCTACGTAAATATGCCACCTTTTCTCTTGAGTTTATGTTCAGTTTTAATGATGTATTACCAAGGAAGATTAGTTGAAACAGAAATGGTTTGGAGCTTGCTGAGCAAAATGTTTAGAAGCATTTGATTGAAGGGATAGAGAATTGATTTTAAAATGGCCTATTAAAATCTTTATATTCACGATCCATAATTCATCTGTAGAACTTGCTGCCAGAACTCAGTGATGTTAAGGTTTCAATAGAATTTCTGTATAGAAAGATTTCATTTCTAAATGTATAATGAGGACACTTAAAGTATGTTATTTAAATTAAAAGTATGATATGTGATCCACGTGCCTGAAGGGATGAAGGCTAAAACAGTAGAATCTTCTTCTCTTAACTAGAGTAGCCTGGGGTTGGTTTGTTTGTTTGTTTTGTTGTTGTGGTTTTGTTTTGGTGTGGTTTGGTTGGTTTTGGTTTTGGTTTTTTGTTTTGTTTGGGTTGGTGGGTTTGTTTTGTAAATATGTGCTTCTACCTGGT
>JAAGNO010006691.1:67011-104182 GCA_033439905.1 Ceryle rudis | reverse complement strand
TTGGTTGGTTTTGGTTTTGGTTTTTTGTTTTGTTTGGGTTGGTGGGTTTGTTTTGTAAATATGTGCTTCTACCTGGTAGATGCAGATTGCTTCTGCATCGGTTAGAAAGCCTGCTTAGGCAGATATTTCCTAGTGATTGTAACATTTCTTAGCAATGCCCTGTACAGAAATTCCTTCAATTTCTGAGGTATTCCAATTGTCTGTGCTTCTGCAAATGCATCCCTGAATATAAGCTAGATTATTGTTTTATGTGTCATCGTGATTGGAACTTTAAACAGTCAGAATGGAATTAATGAAAACAATTTTCATTTTGTTTCAGTCAAAGTCTGAATTTCTCTAGAGCCATAATCTCATTAGTATTCCGACTCCTTTGTAGTGCTGATGTGGTCAACCAAAGCTGGATCCAAATTTTTAACTTGTGAGAGACAGTTTATGCCCTCTCCTCACCTGCCATCACGTTTTACAGGGAGGGATGTAGAAAAGCAGCACTAGGCAGTTTGTAGCTGGATCTCATTTAGGAATCTCAGAGAACTCTCCTGAGCTGCTACTACTGCAGACGACGTGGGGTAGGGTGGAGAGCGGGGTAGCATGTTCAGTGGTGTATTCAGTTCCTTCCGGATAATCCCTTATTCTTTCTGTACGCGCAAGCCTGCCTCCCTGTCTCTGCCTCTGTCACTTTATTATCATATTATTTCAATTTAAAAAAAAAAAAAAAAAAAAAAGGACAATGTCTTTCAAGTTGTCTGGTTTTTGGACACATCTTCCTTTCTGTATGTAGTATTAGTGGTGAGGCGTAATACTGACATGGGGTCACTGCCAGGACAGATCCCTGCTTGCCTTTTGTTGAGATGGGTTTCATTAGTTTAGCAGCCAGGTGTGTTTCAATGCTACTTGTTGGCACTGATAGAAATACTGTGATCAAAATGAGTTGCTTTTAAATGGTAAACCCGGATATTTTGGAAGCAATAACCACAGCATCAGCATGTCCTTGCCAAGTCATGCTGGGTAGGACAAATAGTAGAAATCAATATATAGAGATCAGCAATGAAACTGAAGTTTTTCAGGCCCTTTAAATAGAAAGTTGTTATTTCAACTCTTGTCATTTCTCAATATATAGGAAAAATTCATCTGAGCAGACTTTCCCAGGAATAAATTTACAATAATCTGACTGTGCGTGAATCTCTAAGCAATCAAATCATGAGCCATTTTAGAAAGAACATCCATAATTCATAAAGCGGAATGAGTCTTTTAAAACAAAACCCCTCAAATTCTGGATTTGTTATGTTGGTCATAATTGCTGGAAAGGATATTGTGAGAGTTTAAATTTGTTTATTGTGCTGGAAGGTATGCAACACTTTGCAACGGAGTGTTGTTCTCCTGTCAAACATGATGTTTCCCTAGAGTTCTGTAGGCCACCATAATCTGGTTTATATTTGCCAACGTAGGAGGAAAAGCTGCCAAACCACAACAGGCCTACGTGGTAGTTATAAGCTCTGAGTAGTTTTATTTTATGGGTCGACAGGCTGTAGATCTTCAAGCAATATTTCTGTAAGTGCGTTATTATGGGATTAAGGTTACAATTTTTAAAATTAAGATATACGTTTCTAAATTCAGATGGTAGTGTCTGGGATTGCTCCCTTGCTGCTGCATAATCCTTCCCTCTCGCTTCATCTGACTCATGTCTCTTACTCAATTTCCACTTTGTAACACAAGACAATAAAATAATGTTGATAAATAACCTTCAAAAAATGGACTAAGCAGACAGAGGGAATAACATATAATTTCCACTGTATAAAATGATGTTATGTTAATCTGACAAGCGCAAATGTGATCAGCACTGCTGCTGAAGTAGGGGTTAGACAGTAGCTAAGATGAAGATGTAACTTTTACCCTGCATGCCGGGGTGAAGGCGATGCCCATTAACGTTTCCTCAGCTACACAGTTTAGGAGATCCAGACTCCCTTGCACATTTAAAGCCGTTGGGCACATCTGAGCACGATGGCATACCTGCCTTTGGGAAAAACCTATAAAGGTGCTCTGATGGTTGCGAGGCACCCATCACTGTGTGTGATGGCTGTTCTTCCCACCCATCTCACTAAAAGACTACTGAAAATGCTCTTAAAATGCAATGAGGAGTAGCCCATTTCTCAAGTACTGATAATGTACAATATTTATTTGAATACCAGCTTTAACATATAAACAGAAGTGGAAGTTCACTCTGACTTGATTAAACAAAGTTGCCCTGAGTTGTCTGGAATGGGCAGTCACACAGATCTAATGGTCAGAGCTGGGAACTGGTGCTGGGAGGCTGACCGTCTACTCCCACTGCTGGCATGGCCTGTGAGGAAACCAGATTGGGTGTCTTTTCCGTGTAAATAATATCTTAATAATATCCTGTAAAGGGTTTCAAGACTCTCCGGTGACAGGTGTTTCAGTATTTTTGTTATTAAGATTACTGTAAAGAGTGACATTTCTTTCTAATTATAACTAATTAATTCTGTTATGAAGCAGTTGGGGAGGAACTTTATAATCTTTATTTTATTATTTAATAGATACCTGACTTGATGAGCTGTTTATTTTCAGTTTGAAATTCCTGGAAAATTAAGTGGGTTTTCTGTATCTGATACTAAAACTCCAAGTAAGAAAAGTACTTGCCAGATTGGTGAGTTTGATTTCTGCATACACCAAGCAAAGAAACAAAACAAAGAACCCTTCTTGTTGAGAGTATAATTCAGAAGAAAATTTTATGTCCTTATCTACTAACTTCCCAAAACATAAGAAAATAGGAAGGTTAGCAGACGAAGATCACAACAGATATTTGGCTTGCTGGGGGTCCAACTGGACTTGGAAAACTGAAAATAATTTGGTGGTTTGTGGCCTTCTTTGGTTTGGGAGGATTTGTGGGCTCCTGGGTAATAGCCTGACTCCTCTGCGGTGGCCCACTGCAGCATGTCCAAACGTTGTCTGAGTCTGTCGCCAGGCCTTCCCACTTGGAGTATTAAGCACAGGGAAGACAGTGATACAAGAGATTGACAGAACTGACAATTGAATTGACAATTACTGAAAGGCATCAGAAACCAAAACCCCAACCCTTTTTACAATGTGTGGTAGCTCTAGGTTCTTCCCTCTGAGGTGTATTTTTTGGACGTGACATCAAGCTTATTATCAGCTGTTTTTCACCTACGGGTCACAATGGCCTGAACCCCCTAACCCTGACTTCTAGGAGACGTGAAGAATCAATGGTGCCATCTTCCTTTCCACTGAACAGACTGGCCTGCTTGTCCTCTCCTACAGCTTCTGTGCCTGCTAGGAGCTAATGAATATTATTTAATCAAGCCTTTGAGAAGTACCATGCCAAAAGAGCTGGTTTGTGCTTAAATCATCCTTTCGCTGTAGTGCTGACTTCCCTTACACTTTGCACAGTCATCATGAATGATCTAAGTCTTAAACCAAATGATTCTGTAACTTTAAGGGACTGTAATTTCAACAGGAATAATGTTCTGTGTCTTATCAGTGTAGCACATATCTGCAAATGCCTCTGTAAAGTGTAGCCCGCTCGTGGCAGTGGTTGATTCAGCTTCTCCAGCCTGGTCCTCAGCTGTACAGAAGCGTGTGGATGCTGTGGAAACGGCACGCTTCAGTTGCTGTGTGTTGTGTTGAGCAGGGAAGATGGCATGTTCGGCTGCTTCTCCCTGTCTCCTGTCCCCTCTCAATGGCTGTACGGAAAAGCTGATACTAAGAAGAATGGATTTATTGCAACCATCACAAGTCATGCTTATTTAGTGAGGAAATCGTTAAATGCCAAGGCCTCTTGTCAGCATGATAGCACTGTCCTACTTTCATACCTCTTGATTTACAAACTGCAGCACATGACAGTCTTCTGTAAAATTCAGCTAACCTTTTGGAATGCTTTGATGTATGAATTAGTGATAAAGGTTAAACTTTCTGAAACACCCTTGTGGCTTTATGGTAACCACAAAATCCTTGTGGCAGTGCACTCTGACTAATCTCTGTGTTTGAGCTTTGTGGGACACATCTTTTGGAAAACTCATAACTTGTCCTGAGTTCCAGTGGACCAATCTGAGCTGAAGGAGAAAATGAGGGTACAAGAGTCATTTCCTGCTTTTTAACAGCAGTAGTTTTCTGCTGGACTCATATGGATGGCAAAAATGAAGAGATCAGCGTGCTGCACTGGCCATCCCTCCAGCCCTGATTCATCCAGCCCACTGACAAGAAATTCAGGGTTCGAAAGTCAGGTTTTATCTACTCAACATGACTTCCCAGGGAGGTCTGGGGACTTACTGAACTGGCCACTGTCAAACCAGGAGGCATTTCTTTCTTACAGAAGCAGATCGTGTCTGTGCTGCAGAGTAAGTGCAAATTTCACAGGATTCTTAGTGAAGATTTGAAAAATTTCTTTTCCTCATCCATTTGAAATCTAAACTCTATCACATTTGGTCCAAGTAGATCAACACATGTTAAATACTTTGAAATAAATTTTGCATCAGGGCTGGGGGAGATAACCAAGGGTCTCGGGGAAGGAGCTTTTTTAACTTGTGACATGCATTTGCTTCTTTGTCGTAATTTACTTCGGTCTCAGCTCTGCAGCCTGAAGGCTGTAAGCCTGAAATTAAACTCCTAAAATTATAAAAGCTTAAAATAAAGTGAAGGTTAATGGTCACTGGCGTCTTTCCCACAGGCTCTGCAAGCTTTGGTTTCTGGAATGGTAACAGAATAGGAATGCATAAGGCTATTGCTGTTATATATTGTTCTTCTTATAGTCAGTGTTACTCCTGTCAAGCAAAACAGAACTTCCTAAAAAAATAACAACACTTGCACTGACAGTTCACCTGAGAAAGCTAATGCTGCTGGCGGAGACACTGGAAAGTGCACTGGTTTGTCCATGAAACAAACTCTTAATAGAATGAAACCAGCAGAAGAGGGATGTGCAGTGATTCTTCACTGATCTGTGTTGCTTCAGTGTCATAAAAAGAATGTAAAGGTATCTGCAAATGTAGTCAGGCTGCCCTGACCACCCCTTCAGTATGGTTTTGCCAGTAAGGGGCCCTTTTGCAGGCTGCACCCTGGAGGTCTACCTATATTCCCTTGTTAGGAAGGAAAATACGTCATAGAATCACAGAATGGTAGAGTTTGGAAGGGACCTCTGAAGATCACTGAGTCCAACGGCCCTGCCAGAGCAGCGTCACCCAGGACAGGCCACACAGGAACAGATCCAGGTGGGTTTGGAAAGTCTCTGGAGAAGGAGACTCCACAACCTCTCTGGGCAGCCTGTGCCAGGCTCTGCCACCCTCACTGTAAAGGAGTTTTTCCTCATGCCGAGGTGGAACTTTTGTTTGTGGCTATTTTGTTAGTGAGCATCACCTCTCGTCCTATCCCAGGGCACCACTGAAAAGAGACTGGCCCCTTCTACTTGACACCCAACCTTCAGATGGTTTTAAACATGGATGAGATCCCCTCTCAGCCTTCTCTTCTCCAGGCTAAACAGCCCTCTCAGCCTTTCCTCCTAAGAGAGATGTTCCAGTCATGGAGAATGGCTCCTTTTCAGTCATTTTTGTAGGTCACTGGACAGCTGAATGTAGAACATAAAGATGAGACCTAATACATTAATCTTTCTCTGAAGGATACAGGAGTTTGTCAGGTTACTGGAGGCTTCCAATACTCCTTGGAAAGGATGCATAGGCCAACCCAGTCAAAGGTATTTGACTAGAGATCTTGAGTTTGGAATAGAGGGTTACTCTAGAGTACTGTCACAAATGATTCACACTACCCTGGGTGAATGACCAGTGGGTCCAACACGTGAAGGAACTGTGTCAGATACAATCAAAACTTAAACTGAAGATGTTTAACTTTCAGGTATCCCCATCCACATGTTTTACCACTATGGACTAAATGAGCCTTCTGAATATCACAGTGATTTTTACAACGTATAAACTGAAATAGGTAGGGGCTGTGTTTTCAGGTGTCTGCTAGGTTTGAGTGGTTGACTTTGAGGCATTCCTTTATTCCAGGCTGTTTTCCAAACAGTTTAATGCCTGTAGGTCTTCAAAGTTAGCATTCCTTTGCAAATCCCCTTCGTCTGTCTCTCTCTTCCATTAGCATGCAGCACCACTGCAGTGTGTTAGCAAATGCAACATAGCAGGTGGATTTCCACTTTCGTTCCTGCTCCATTTACTGCCTGGCACAGGTTTTCTCTCAGCTTTTGCAGTTCTCCCAGCTACTATCTCCCTTCAAAGCTGTTAATAGGTTCTCCTGAATTCATTCAAGCAAAATTGGATGTAGACATTTATGCTGGAAAGAACATGTGATAGTGTTGTTTGTTTTTCCTTTGTGTTGGGAATGCAGAAAATTGGAAGAGGAAGTATTAAATTGTATAGGACAAGCATTAAATTGAATGAAGATGCAGGTAAGGGGCACAGGCTACAGATACTCAGCTTGGATCTCTATAAAAATGAGTGTATTGTTTGATACCTTTTAAAAATGGAGGGACTCCTTGTTCCAGAGTGTAGATTAGAAATCTTTGATTAAATTCTGCAACAGCCCTGGTAAATAGATGCAGAATGTTCTGTGGTACTGAGAAAAAAGGGATCAGGGGTTATTCAGCTGCAGTTCTAAGAAAGCCTGTTATAACCATGCATTTTAATTAACCAGATCAGCTGAAGAAATGTTGCCTATATACTGTAGCAGAGTTGTCTGCCTTGAAAACTATCCTATCGATAAACAGAGGACTTCTATTTCCAAAAGTCTTTTTGAGTACACTGAAAAATAAAAAAAGAAAAAGAAAAAGAAAAAGGCACTTGGGAGAGGTTCATTAATAATTAAGCTACTGTGGAATTAACCTCGGGCAAATCTGCTTCCTTTTTGCAGTGCAGGGGCACGTCCTGTCTGTCATATCCGTATGGTGCCCTAATAAAGCGGCGATACAAAAATTTCAATCCTTTGTAACTAATCAATTTACTGTTACAGCAAGGCCTATAATTTGAGATAACTTTTGTTTTCTCATGCATAACAATTTTTGAACATTATGTTAATTTTCACTTAAAATTGATGGGGTAGGGCTCTTGCAGAAGGTGCAAATATTCAAAGCAGTTTTATTTTTTTCTTCGTATTTGAGCAGGAATCACTTCAGTGTTATCTCATTTTACTTGTTACTTGATCAATGAGTCTACTGGGGAAGCAACTTGAAACTGTTGTGAAAATGTCTAACGTTTCTTTGTTTCTGGAAGCTTGCTTGCTGTTGGAGCTGAGTTTGTTTGTAAACAAGGCTTTGCATGGGCTGAACTTGGTAGACTTGGTAGAAATTCAAGTACATCTGGTACACTTAAATGTAGTCTTTGGACTCTTTCTGTTTCTGGGGAAATAGGTAATCAAAAGAGAAGAGAAGCCCAGACTGGAGGAAAGAAAGAGGGTGGAGTGGGAGAGAGAAATCTAAAAAAGAAATCAAAATAATGATACTTTTCCTTTCCGTGAGAAGCAAGAGTGACCTAGGAGAGTCCTGCAATGGGAAAATCCCCTTAATAACCTTCCTTAAGATTTTAAGCACATATAGACAATCCTGCAGTCTATAACAAGGATAAAAATTAAAAATCCGCATGTTGCTAAGTTGAAATGGAATTTTCACATTTTGGAGAACAGGGATTTGTTCTTATTACTCTCATGTCTCCCGTCCTGCTGTAGTAGTTTACCTGTAATTCTTTGAACTAAGGATCTATGCAAAATCATTCTAAAAATTTATAAGCCCAGGCATGCTGTGAAATCTCTAATTAGTGTTTGTATTACTTATTTGAAATCTTAAAATGATGGGCAGTTATCCTAACGTACCATTCTGACAATTTCCGCTCCTCTGCTTAAAGCCTTACCACACATTCAGCTGAAAAGACAGACTGTTGTACTTCGATTCAGAGGCAGAATTTTGGTCCCTGCCAGGTGAGCTTTGCTGTCAGTCTTGGATAACCACGCT
This sequence comes from Ceryle rudis, assembly GCA_033439905.1. Taxonomy (NCBI): domain Eukaryota; kingdom Metazoa; phylum Chordata; class Aves; order Coraciiformes; family Cerylidae; genus Ceryle; species Ceryle rudis. Next base: position 96,204 of record JAAGNO010006691.1, on the reverse strand, counting down.
GCTGGGGACTGAGGAGAGGCTTGGCAATATGGAATACTTTTTCAAATGAGCTGCGGGGCCTGCACCAAAAAGTTATCAAATGGCTGTAGCCAGTTCTGTGCAGAAGGTGTCATCAAGCTGGAATCAACAGCAGGTCACAGCTGGATAGAGTGTCACACTTGGTGTTCTGGGAGCACTCCAGGTTAGGGAAGAAAGTCAACTCTCTTGGAAATAACTGTCAAGCCCCAGAGATGTATACAAACAAACGATGATTTCGGTATCTCTCTCTGCTGATACCGGAGTGTTGACATCAATAGGGGACACTTTCTTAAGTATATGAACTAGGTGGAAATAAGTACTTGTAATAAATTCTCACGACAGAGTCTGTACGTAAGGAGCATTTTCATCATCTCATTAATGAGTCTGAGCCATTTACAGCTTAGAGTGCTGAATAAGGATTTGCATTTAATTGAAGTCCTCTGTTCTTAGCCGACAAAATGTATTTTACATCCTTGATGGATATAATTAGTGTGATGAGGCTTTAAAAGAAATTGGTTCTGTTAAATTTAGAGTTTGCCACGTCAGTTTATACATGAAGCCAAAGCGTACATAGCAGTAGCTCTGTGGCTTTGGAAAAAATGCATTTTATTATTATTCCTGATATATAGGCATTTTTAATTTATGATACTGCAGTCCAAATACAGCATGCTTTCGGATTTAAGAAGGCAATCTATTGTGTCATGCTTTCAGATTGTTTTATACTGCTACAAGATACCTCTTATGTATCAGAACCTACTATTATATGCTGTGACTACAGACAGACCTGTGTCCTTTGGATTGCAACGAGCTGTGCCTCATTGTTTAAGTTACTGTGCTTTATTGAGCTTTCAGGAGAGCAGATCCCCGTGAATACTGCTGGACTTCAGTACATGCAAAACTAAGGGCTACTGCGTACCGCTCACAGTCCCTTTCTCCCCTACAGTTGTCTTCTGCTCAGCATAATAGGCAAGAACTTCTCATTTGAAAATACTTCAGGATTTGTCCTAAGAAAGGTCGTAGGCAGAAATTAATAAAAAGTAAGAGGATGTTGAGATGGCAGAGCTGTGTACTGTAGGCTTCCCTAAGCTGTAAAATAAACACTAGGTGTAGGTGCAAACTCTCGGTGTAAAGAACGTGGTTACCGGCAATTACATGCGGGCTGCCTCACAAAGTTTACTGCTTCCCCTGTGGCAAACAGTTTATTTTTGACATGCGTATTTTAGAACTAGGAAGCCACTATTGCAAAATGTGGAAAGTTCAATATGCAGGATTCGGGTTTAGAATGTTGGATTTTTTTCCCTCCGTGTTCTCTGTGATTGTGAATTATTCAGTAAGAAGAACGAACAGCTACTTTTCTGTTGCCAGCATCACAAGGGATGAATAGAAACATGCTGTCCAGCATCATGTCTTGTTTGAAGTAAATCTGTTCCTTAATGAAGGACAAGTTCCTGGTTCGTAACTGGAGCTTCTGAGCTCATATAATAATATTGCCAGTTTTTGCTGCAGGCCTGCATTTTGTATTAGTAGTGCAGCCTGGAAACTGTTGTTAAGGATAACTGAAAGGAAAGAAAACTAAACATTTAGTCCCAAAAGCAGAGACTATTTGTGACAGGTACAGTTAGCCTTAGGAAAAGTTGCCACTCAAGGGTTTCCATCCCTGTCTCTTGTGCTCTTTGTTGGAAGGTGGATAGTAAGTGTACTGCACTGTGAATCGCGGGTGTAATGAATACAACACGAATTCATTTTTGCTATTATATGGAACGTGTTTGTGTTCTGCATGGTGCAGTGTGATTCAGGAGAAGCCGCCTGCTATGAAGCGATGTAGAATGAAGCCTGCACTGTCCTGAGGATATGACTCACGTTACAGAGAGCTGTAAGGCTAATGCTGTGATACGAAAGTGTTCTATTGCAAGTAATAGTGCACTGCTAACAGAACTCGAATGTGCCAGGATGATTGTTTGATGTTATTCTTTTTAGAAGAGGAAAAGATTGACTGAATACTTCTGTATAAGATTACTGTGATTATTATTAGTAGCATGGAAACTAAACTCATCTGATTAAAGAAAAACAGGCTTCAGAATCTGTATCTGTTTTTCAAACTGAACCATAGGTAATTATTTTTCTGAGGGCAGTTAATTTTAACTGTGTGCCAGGAATTAGTGGCAGTCTCTTTTCTAGTGGGTCAGAAGGCAATTTCCCAGTATATACCCTATTTCAATATGCCTCCCACCCAATGTTTACAAGATACATCTGCCACCATTTGCACATCATTGAGGTACAACTGCTTTCTTTCGCTTGGAACGGAACTTGCAAAAGTCCCCACGAACATAGTTTTTTGGACTAGCCCACTGAAGCTGGTCAGAGCATTTGGTAGACCTCACAGCCTTGTTCAGATTTCAGGATGTGGAGAGGAGAAGAGAGGTGATAATGTCCTGTCACAAAGGTTAAGTGCTCAACTGTTGCAAGTGGGTGGGATCTTGGTGTTTAAACTGCTGTTTGCAGCTTTGAGAATCATTCCTATAGTGTGTTTTAAAACAGGATGATCTATAGGAAACTAAACAATTAGTAAAAACCCACTAATTAAGATGAAGCCTAAAGTGTTTTTCTGTTTGATTCTAGTTTGCTTTTTGTAAAATGTGTTCACTTTGTAATACTTTCGTCATCTGTGGCTTTTGCACAACTCATCACAAGCCAAGTAGACACTTCTGCAGAATGTGGTGGGGCTTTTTTTACAATAAACCACAAAATCCCCAAACCCAAAGAAAAGCAAAGAAGAAACAGTGTGTATGCTAGCATAAACATAATGAAGTACGTATTTCAGAATGAGGAAACCATTTATGATGGTTGTATTTTCAGCGGCTCAGAGATTGTATGACTAATGTATTATTATTGCTTATTATCTACACTCTAGCAAAACACATGTTCAGCCTTCGCATTTCCTTCATCTACAGCTACTTTTAATCCTGAGGGCAATGAAGGGAGGAATTACAAGGCAATTAGGATGCCCAGCTTCCATTGGAGGTCTTGTTTTGTACTTTTGAAAGTTTTGTGCACATATTCTCTCCCAAGATACAGCTGAACCAGGAAGGGGATGGTCATCTCATTACATTAATTTGAAGTTCATTCGTGAGTTTTGCATCCCCTAAGGAAGTGGAAAATAGAAGTGCCTGATCTAAAATCAGAACCATGAGTTCTACAGCACCCATTATTATAGCCATGAGGTAAAGAACTGGTACTCAGACATTCAGTAATTTGTTTGTGACCATACAGGGCACATGTAAGACCCCAAACCACCACCTGTGATTTGTCCTTAAAGGACCAAAAATAAATACCAGGAGAAAGTACTCAGCTGAAGTGATGTACATGTTAGCAGTTAGCATTATCTGATCATTCCTACAGGTGATGAGAATAACCATACAACAAAAAGCCAAGATAGTAAGGTTAAACATATTTTGATTATTCCCCTATGAGCTCAGTCCCACAGCTTCAGAAAGAGGTGTCTGACATTATAAGAAGGTTTTTTCTCCCTCTCATTACGTTCAGTGTGACATAAAAATTAGAGAAGTTTTTTTTGTTTGATGTTTAAAATGCCCAGAACCAGGCAGTAGCATTTTTTCAGCCACACGCAGTCCTTTTCCTGCATCATTTCTGTTTTCCATCTCTTGGTATAAGTATGCACGTGAACAGAAGCGCCCATAAAAATAGTTAGTACATCGCATTATGGGATGTAGTGCAGGTATAATACATGACGAGTATAGGAGGTACTGTTGGATTTCAAGGGACACTCACTAATAAAGGCTCAGTTCATGATGACAACTTCTACAGGCTGCTGACAATATCAATGTGCTTAGGCTTTTTTTTCTTTCAGCATTAAGCAGTCAGGTTCCTGAGAGACCTAGCTAGTAAAATGTTTTGTTGGTTTGAAGAAGAAAAGGATTCACACACAGAATCAGACAGATTATTTTCTCAATGAGAGGCAGCAAACCTTGTAATGCATTTATGTTCTTATTGGGAGTTTAAATGGATTAGTAATTAGGACATTTTAGGACTTATGAAAATAAGTCCTTATGGTGTATTAATGGAGTCTGGCTACCACAAAGCACTTTGAGAGCTCGTAGGGTTGAACTGTAATTATGAAGTCCTACACGATCTCATGCTACTTCTAGTGTTGAAGACAGAGAAATTTAGCCTTCAGTTCAGTCAAGAGTGTAAGCTTTGACGCATGGTCAGTGTAGTAGTTGCACAGAAACACAGGAAGGGAATGATTTTAGTGCTTAAGAAGACAAGTGAGGGCTTTTTGGAGAACTTCTTTTCAAGATTACATCTCCAGTCACTTCCTTTTCTCCTGGGGCGTGAAGGAGTTTGTAAGAAACAGTAAGAAACTGTAAGTAAAGTTTTGTTTTGTTAAAGAGTTTGATTGGTTTATAATGAAGAATCTTAAAATTGTGATTTTTCGCATCAACATGAAGTATTTCCTGTAAAAATATCTCAGTAAACAGTACCCATTCTTAATTTAGAATGCTAATGCTATGGTCATGATAGTCTAACATTATGAGCAAGACAAGAATTGACAGGAGATGTGATTTCTGTGATGGGTTGGTCATATAAAAGACACTGCCTACTACTTGCAAATCTTTTTTTCATTGTTGCTTTTATGAAATTTATTCTTGTCATAAATGAGATTTGTAATTTCTCTGGTAGTTAAAATGTTGGCCATCAACTTAGAACTGGCCATCCCAGAGTGTCTTGAATAAACTCCTTTTTGTTACTTCATGACCTCCTTGGTGATCTGTTCGGAGCTGTTGAACTCAGTCACTTTTCACTTCACCTTTTACCCTACTGTCTTCCATTCACTGTTATGCCAAGAAACAGTTTGGCTATAACCCTGAGAATCACACCAAAATCCTGTACTGTACCCCTGTGATAACACCCCTTCTAGACGGCCTGGCTAGGGATGAAAATCAAGGCTACATATCATGGACTGATAGGTGACCCCCAAATACACCTAAGTACATAGAGAAGTTAGAAATGCAACTGTATTTCATTCAGCATGGAGCGAACTGAGTTCTTGTGCATCTTAAGGGAAATGAAATCTGGCTGGTTTCAACAGAGCTATACTCCTGATTTCTTTTGCTTCTGTCATTCACCATGTTTTAAAATCACCAGTGGTACCGCTGGTGTAGAGTTACTCTGAGGTCTAAAGTAGTCAGTGCACCAGATAGCCAGGGCTGCTGCAAGCAACCTTTGCCCAAGCAATGTGCTGCATATATTCATGCCACTGCTGAGTCTCCCATTGTTTGGCTTCATTTTTGCTTGTGAATTTGATCTTTCTTAATTTGCTTCTTGTCTCTGTTGCACGTTGTGGTTTTCTGAGATGAGGCAGTTGCTTTAACTTGTTCCCAGGTGGTGAGCGCCTGTGCTTTTGATGTCTAATAATATCTTTCTGTCATGATTGTAAAAATAAACTCAAAGTTTTGGGGTTTCTTTGTTAAAAAAAACCCTAGTCTTCTGCAGTTTGGAAGTTGAATAAATTGTTTGTAGTGTGAGTTTATTTTATAGTATCTTAAAGGCACTTAGTCGTGTTTTGTAAGTATTAAGTTATAAATCAGCGGCCACAAATTTGTTACAGCTCCTGTTCTTGCTTACTAATTACATGCTTCTTGCCTTTTATTGACAGTGGTGACTTACGCACTGGATGGGCTGTTTCTTGCTAGCATTCATCTACTCTTGTTTTCTCCACTTACTCACTACATTCAGGTTATGACTCCTATACACAGATACAGTCGAATACTGAGAACGCTGAAAGGATTTGATGCTACTACCGTGTGATACTGAAGAGTGCAAAGTAAGAAGGCAAATGCTTGTGTGTGTGACTCGATATAGACAATAGATACCTGTGATTAAGCTAACTACCCACTTGATGTCAGTATTGTTCCACAGAAATTCATCTGAGGGAATATTTATCTAGAGTTGAGTGGCTGACAGCAAAGATCATTAGCTTGCAGCAAACTGAAGATTTCTAATTGTGTTTTCAGGAATATTGTACATTTACGTGTATCGTGCAATTGAATTTTATATCAAGGTTCACTATTTCGTAATAATAATTTTAAAAAGTGTGTAATCAGATCTTAAACTGGTGCCTGTAAGTGCAGACAGTGAGTAATGAAAGCCTACCAGCCAGCAGAGAATCTTGCATTCATCATACTCAAGCTACTTGGTCACATTATTACTCTCTTACTCTGCAATTGCTGGAGGTAATCTCAACACGCTGAATGAACATTACCAGTCTCCTTGAATTTGCTTAGTACATTAGTTATTTAATTTTTCAAAGATGTGCATTCTGTGTGGTTTATTACTCTGAAAAAACCACTTGAATATTCCAGGAGTTTGGTTGTTCAGTTGAGAGGCAAAGTGGTCCACTGACTAGGAGGAAGTCTTGGTGTGAGGAGACTGGATTATATTCCCAGGGCTCAACGGGTATGTGACCTCGAGCAATTTACCTCAAATCTGGCCTGTCTATTTGCCGTTTTCTGTCTGAAAACAGGCATGAGAGAGTACCGGACTTTATCTGTTTGTTTGAAGAGCCCTGGTCTTTGAGTGATAGCGCTAGAACACCATGTATGACATAGGAAAAGGAAGAGAAGTTGATTAAAAAAAGAAAACCCAACAACACAGAAAACACAACAAAACAAACCCCAGACACCTTCAAAATGCTTTGTTGCTCTCCTAAACTTTGAATATCTAGGCAGCATCAGATCCATTAAGGGCCAGCCATGTCACTAGAGGCACCCAGTCCCATCTCCTCCCACAGGCTGGTGCCTAAAACGCTTGTATGAAGGCTTATGAGTTTGTAAGAGCCATCATAGCCATTGTGCGTCCTCTGAAGATTCCTCCTCGTGACCCCAACTTTGTGAGAGACTGGCACCAAAATGTCCAAAGACAAAAAGGGATCATAATTCTAGATGCCTGCTGCCCAAACTGGAGAGAAGCAAAGGAGAAATTTCTTCTCTGGCATCCCTGAGGCTTTAACACTCCATTTGTATCCAGGAAAGGGGCAGACTTGGACAGGGACTGAAAGTTGCTCAACTAAGACCAGGTTGTTTCCTACAAGATTATTAGAATTTGTGACTCTGGTGGCCTAGCCACCCAAACCAACACTTGTATGTTATTTAATTTGACCACAGCGAAACTAAGTTTGGCTTAGTTCAAGTAGTCTTTGCACAGATGAAAGCGTGGATATTTGAATGTGTTTTAACATGCTATGAAGCTGGTTTAAAATGTTTTCTAAGCCATAGCCGTTAGAGTGGGGGGTAACAACTCAGCTCACAGGCCTCCGGCTGTGCAAGGACGTTCAAAGAGTGACACTGGGCATCTTTTTTTGTATAATCAGATAGTGGTTTCATTATCAATGACTATATTAGCAATTACACAGTCATGTGTTTGGAAATACGGGAAAAGTGAATCTGTAGCTTTTCAGGCAAAAAATTAATTAGCTGATCTGAGCATGTCTGTGCCTGAACATAGACGTACTGGATTTTCATCACTATTTCTGTTATCTGTCTGTGATTCATAACAGACTGGCCTGCTTTCCTTTTTCACACCCCAAATTAAATACTTTTCAAAGGGAGCTAGTGATAATTTTACAGGATTTTATGGATTGGTTTTTTTCTGAGTATTGTTATTGTTAGAACAAGGCATTAAAGTAACATAAAAGGAAGCACATAAAGTAAAACTTAATTATATACAACTCATTCGCAATCACAGTCCATGCATTGAATATTTTCAAATAGCATAAATTCTAAATTGATAGTGTGAAATTATTTTCTGATTGCAGTTAGAACTACCAAAACTAGCAAAATTTTCTTTTATTTATACACACACACACGTGTTGTATGTATGTATACATGAATATATTTACGGTTTGGGCCAAATCCTTGTTTTGGCTGCAGTCACCACTGCAGATATTAATGCCTGTAGAAGTACAGAGACGGTTTTTAACTCTTATCCTTTAGTACAGGGATAAGCAAGACCTGCTGTTAGAAAACCGAAGTCCGTAATAGCTACGTTAATTCCATGTGTATAGACTTCTAATAGCAGCTTTCAAGGCACAGCTCAGGTTAAAAATCACAGTCTGCTCAGTGCTGCTAACGCCTCTCGAGCACTTGCATTATTAATTGGGTGGGATCCTCTCTGGACTCAGTAAAACAGGCTCTCAGTGTTGCAGGGTTCAGTGTACTCTCAAGCTTCTACTCTGAGATATTTCCTCATTACAGTCCTTGAAAATGAGAATGTTTTCTTTATACAAAAGCAAAGAGAACAAAACCCCTTCAAGTGCATTAAAAAGATGCTTTCTAGAATTGTTTCCATGTCCAACGATCACCATTTCAAGGTGATTGGCTGTGATTAGGTTTTTCCAGCAAAAATTCAGGAGAACATTCTGCTAAGGTTTTGCTTTTTCTAATCTACTGCAGTGAAACTGCTTTGTGGAAACATCCCCTCCCAAGTGACCGAAGACGTGCAGTTTACTAAGACAAATCAAGTTACAAAATAGAGATAATTAAATTACTGACATGCTTCTGTACAGGTCCTGCTGTATTATTTCAAGAGTGAACCCCCACCCCTCCACCCCCACCCCGTTCCTGATAAGCAAAATAGGAGGTTATGATTTATTTGGAAATATGGAGAATGTTAAATTCTTCTGCAGCCAACAAAAATACATGACTCTGGGAGAGGTAGGGCAGGGAGTAGCCAGGTTACGAATCTTTATTTTGGCCAGAACCACTGATGATGACTGCACATTAAAAATGCGTATCTCTGAATTCTTGTAATGTCATTAGGGTTTTTCTAAGAGAGAAAAATAATTTCTCGCTGATTTCTTTAAGGATTTTTGAACGCACTCTTCTCGGATCAGTGAGAAACCAATTTTCTCTGAAAGCTCTTTGCAGCCCTAGTATTTCTAAAATGTACACTATTTGGCTTTGTAAGCAATTAAGCTTTATTTAGTTATTAGAGAGACAGTGTGCAGAACAGAGCACAAAACCCTAACAAGCCCAGCTTAGCAAATAAAAAGAAATAAAAGAAAATGACAGATTTAATGGTTTCCTCAGCTACATTAATGTCTTTGACAGTCTTGAAAAGAGAATTTCTAATGAGCGCTGAAACAAATGTGTGCAGGAAGTGGTCTTGCTTTTGCTGCCACACATTTGGGTTCCTCTAATTGCATCAATAAGGAATTTCTGCTCCTCATTTAATGAATGCCTTTTGACTACTTTCTGAAAGGCAACTGGATCTAAGGGATAAACACTGGCACCTTTTGTATGAAGCCACATAAACAGGTTTCAATTAATAGTTATCAGCCCTAGAAACACTGTATTATAAAGTGCAGTAAATCCCATTCTGCCTTTTTATTTTTAAATGTTTTATTAAGCCTAGGTATCACTCTGCTTTGCTTTTGATGTGAAACCTCCATCTCCTAAGACAGTGCTTTAATTCCCCACTGGCTTTTTATTATATCTTGTGATGGACAGAAATCAGGCATTCTTTCAGAGCTGTTCCTGCACCAGCTCTCTCCTCAGACAATTCAGAATTCATATGATGCTACAGTACCTGGGTCTTTAGTTTGGTTATGGCTCAGAAAGTGACTTTCAGAGCAAGGGCTGGGGTTAGGTTGTGGGAGGAAGGCCAGGGGGGGTAGCTGACTTGAATTTTTTTTTTTTTTTTTTTTCCCCCATTGTTGTCATTTTTCTCCCTAAGCAGAGGCACAGTCGCTGCAGGTGCAGTGGGTTACTTATGAAAGAAGTTTTCTATTTAGAAACAAGAGACTTTAATGAAATCAGTAGAGGGTTTGTACAATAGGTATTGTATTAAACCAGAGCTCAGGCTTCACATTGATTGCGGTATCTAAATTTCAATGAGTTGATTATGTATGAGAGTAAAATGACCAGTATTATGAATGTACAAAAAAGAGACATGGAAGAACTGTGCCAGAAAAGTGAGAAAAACGTTCCCTTTATAGTCCCTAGAGTTCAATAAAGCACCACTATTTCCCAGCTTTTAAAAGCTCTTTTATCACAATGGTTCATACCTCGCATTCCCTGGAGCCTGATTTGTTATACGTGCAGGGTCCTGTTCCATTCAGCAGCATCTCACTGGTTTCAGTGTTGGTAGGTTTGTAATCTACATAGAATTCCTGTGTGCTTGGAGTCATTTGCTTCAGTGACTGTCTTTTCTTTTTCCTGTGCCTTCGCATGAGAGAGCGCTGCTGCAGCTGCTTCATACTGGCTGGGTAACGCTTCCATGACACATAGATTACCAGCAGGATCACAAGCACAGACAAGAAAAGGGCCACGCTGCCTGCTATGATTTTATGGAAGGAGATGTGTTCTGTGTCGTGCTCAGGCTCAGAGCTCGATTCAGTGGCTCCAATGGTTGGGGGCAGAGGGGGCTTGCTGTCATGTTTAGGCCTGGTGAGTTTTGGTTTAAACGTTGGCTTTGGGAGAGCTCGTGCTAATTCAAACCTTTCCGTGGTACTTTTGCCACAGATGCTGTAGTTTTTCACTGCATCAATAACGTTCACCCCTTGCAGCTCTTTGGGGCTGGCACAAATGATTGTATTTTCCCTCAGCCCTTTAAAACTTTTAAGCCAGTTTACCAGAGAGCAAATGTTTCTGCTGCATTCCCATATATTCCCGGCAAGGCTGATGTCATTGAGGGATATCCAAGAATCCAAAATTTCTTGACCAATAAATGTGAGCTTGTTTGAATCCAGGTTGAGGCGCTGTAAATTGGGCACACACTGAAAAACACTAGGTCCACTGAAAGCCTCTATTTCATTGCCAGATAAATCAAGTCTTTGTAATGAGCTCCAGGTCCAGGACATAGTTTGTCCTATCACACTGATTTTATTCCACTGTAAATAAAGGTTTTGAAGGCTGACTAGCCTTGGAAAAAGTGCCAGGTTGAGCTTAGAAAATTGATTGTGCTCCAGATGAAGCTCTTTCAGTCTGATCATGCCTGCAAAGACATTCCTTGCTAAACTTCGGATGCGATTATAACCCAGGTCCAACAGTTCAAGGTTCCTACAATCTTGAAATATTCGAACAGGGATGGTTCTTAGGGAATTGGACCGCAAATGTAAACTCAGCAGCTTCCTTAAGCCCCTGAACTGTTCAGATCCCAGAGACTGCAGCTGATTGTATGACAGATCCAAATTCCGGAGATTTGTCACAGGTCTGAAGGTATTATTAAGAAAATAGGAGATTCTGTTGGAACTCAAGATCAACTCTTTTAGTCTGCGTATTCCACTGAAAGCATTTTCGTCAATATTGCTGATGTGGTTATGGTCTAAATAGAGCCAGGTGAGTTGATTAAGACCTTTAAATTGATTGTATTTTAGTTTTTGGAGGCTGTTATATCGAAGGGACAAACCTAAACAACCAGCAGATATACTTGAGGGAATCTCCTGCAATTTCTGAGATTCACAATATACCATTTTGCCTTCACACCTACAGCCCTTAGGGCATCCTCGTTCAGCAGAAGCAAGCATTGTCAGTAATACAGTAGGGGCTATTACCAGAGCTACAGCTGATCCGCTCAGTAGCCTAATTACATTGAAACCTGGAAATAAAAACAACTTAGAAAAGTTATCCCCCCACACATCACTCATTTCTTTCAATCATGCTAAAAGCTTTTATTTCAACAATCATTTAAAAATCCCTAGCTCGACTCAACTACTTTTCACATTGTTTTCTTTACTCAGATTTTTTTTTTTTTTTTTTAAAGAATACCTTTATATAAATACTGAAAAACAGTTGGGCAAAAGGTGTAATCCCTAAGCACTTTAACTATAATAGGAAATCACATCAAGGTAAGTCTACGGAGTAATTAAAGCACAGGCTATGCAGTGGCTATGAACTATACATTAAAAAAAATAACATGAAAAACATACCCATCCTTTGTGTTGTTCAAAGGTCGTCCTTAGGTCTTTTGTTTTTTGCTTAGTGTGCCACAAGCATGGCAGCCCCTGTCAGCTGCACTGTAGTGAGTCAGGGCTCGCTGACACCCAGGAAGAAAAATTGGACCCCTTGGGAGATGGACCGATTTTGGAACATTATTCTTTGCCAGCCATGCAGAACACTCCAAGAATAAATCAATCCCAACACAGCATTCGCAGCAAAATATCAAATTCTTCCTAGGTAATAGGATCTTCATGGATATTATGTTTTTGCATCTTTATAGTTAGGAACCTGGCTTTTATAATTTCTCTGTATAGGAAAGCATGTTAGATTCCTCCAAGCACCGTTTAGCTATCTGAATTGACACATCTGTATTCCATAGCACAGCAGTTCCCTCACTTAGTACCCGATCCGGCCAGGAAGCTGCTTTGTAGCATTGAAGGTAGAATAAGCCCGTACAATGAACAAGCTCTGCTCACTTCTGCATACTGTCATTCTGAAAGCTCCGTCCGACTGTTGCTTTGGTTTCAGCGAATGCAGTCTTATGTAAAGCTGCCCCCAGTGGTGGAGAATATTACGGGCATGTGCAGAAATGTCTTCCTTTTATCTTGCAAATGAGTTAGCTCTGCTGGGAAAAGAGTGATTGTTCTGAGTGACTATTAGAAGCGGAATGGTCGGCTTCGCTGTAAACTAGGGAGGCGCGCTGAAATATCCCCATCCTCTTAGTCTCTTTTGCTGTTTGTGAGAGCTGGTTTGCATCCTTGAACTTAACAGCTCGGCGTGTGCTACCGAGACTTTTGTCTGAAGGGCTAACGTGACATTTGTAGGACACAGATACAAATTTTCAGTCCTAAGGGTTTCTTTTTCTTACTGAATTATACATGTGTCCATATGGCCTTTTTGCAATAACTCACTATTTTTTAGTGAGGTATCAGCGCCCTCAGCGTGTCTCAGATGAAGCATTTCAATGGGAACACTATATTTTACAACATGAAAAATGTTTTGGAGCTGACATTTTGCCTTTCTGCTTTTTTCTTCTCTGTTAAAAGGCACGGTGCCAGGAGGTTAGAAGAGAGTATTGTGCTCATTTATTTCCCAACTTGCTGTCACTTTGTTTCACAACACTAACACTTCAAACACCAGCTTCCGTAATGCTTACAGTGTGGGGACTAAGCAGCTTGGTGTAGTACCTTAATCAGGTGAATTGTTTTTATTTTAACTTACGATATGGGCAGGATTTTATGTGAAGGTACAATATGCAGAGGGGTTTCTTTTACACATGTGACTCTGGACAGCCTTATATGTTACTTAAAGAACCTTTTTCTCTGTCCTTACTCTTCCCTCCTTTCCTGCATGCTGTAGAGGGGAGGGACATATCCCCTTACCTGGGCAGAGCAAACAGCACATGCACCACGCTGACAGTCTTCCTTCACCAAGACATGTGTGATCAGAGGTGATGGTGGGCAAGTGTAAAATCATGGCTCTTTGTTGTGCAAGAATAGGCTAGAGCCTGAAGAGACGTGTGCTGCTCATTTAAAGAGGAGTACAGATTACAGTCCCTCAAATGCAACCAGACAGCTCTGAAAACTGCTTTTCCTTTCTGAAGCAGAATCCCTTGGAATAATGTGGTTTGACTTTTCCCTTATTATTCACTGATGTGAGCATAGAAGAACTTAAAATGAGGTGAAACATGAAATTTTCCATGCATTAAAATGCCAGCATTGACTTGTACTTAGTCTGTGAATGACTTCAGGCTTACAGTGATCCCACTAGTATTAATGCACCTACCTGTAGTGCCTAAATTAGGAGCACAGTCACCCCTGACTCAGGACTACGAACACCTTTCATGTCAGGAGTCAGAAATATATCCCTGCATCAAGCACATCCTGTGAAAATTCTCCCCTTTGGGTCTGGTTTGCGTAGACGGAGAGGGTTAATTTTGTCATTGATCTCTGTCACTGCCACCATCTTATTCTCTACTACAGCTCGTTTCTGGCTTTTAAATCTGATCTGTAGGGTTGAGGAGCCCGCAACAAATTGCAGGCTGCGCTGGGAACTGTGATAGTCTGGGGAGCTGTTCTGCTGACAAGAGTGTCACGTGCCACTCCTGGTGTGCCTGTTACAGGTTTTCTGTCACTGCCTTGGGGTCTCTCTGTACTTGATGGAGCAGGACTGGCAGCTTCAGAAAACAATTCAGACTTCTGGTAAGCCAGTCTGCCTCTTGGAACTGGTGTTCTTCCTCCGTTGACAGGAGAGGATGCCCGTGACATGCAAACTCTTTATTGAAATGACTTGGTTAGGTTCCTAAACGTTGACGATGCGAAATTACGTCTGAATCTCCACACGGTTCAAGCACAGGAAGTAAAGCTTCAGATAACACCCAAATGATTTCTCTAGGAGAACTGGTGCTACTTAGTATACTGGGTCAGTCTGAGCCTTCTCCCCCGAGAAGCCTATTCTTTGACTTTTCCGCTGTTGTCTTCTTTGCCTCTGCCATCTTCATCGTGGAGTTAACAAGTAACTTCTCTGCCACCGTGAGTCAGCAGAGCTTCAGTAGTTTCTCCAGGGTTTTAGTAATTGCCAATGTACTGGACAAATAAGAGGGAACGGCCACTGTTCTACTACGAGTTATTTTCATTTTTCTGAAAGGGGTGAGACATCAAGAGATGAACAGCGAGAGCATCAAATCTATGTTAATGGATTGCCAAATTCAATTTTCTTTACTGGGATCCTTTTTGAATTACACAAGCAGGAAAAGTGCCAGTGTCTGATAAACAGGTTTTTAAAATTACATTTCTGTATCTTCATACAGCTGATGCCTTCTTTTCAAATTGTGGAAATAAAGCTGCTCCCAATATGAAACATCTTGTACAGAATTTCAGACCAGTCTGACCATATTATAAACTATGGAAAATAGAGAATTGGGTTAAAGGTGTATTTTAAATCAGAAGATACCTTAGGTAAGTGGTTTAACCTTTGCCTTATATCAACTACATCTTATGTTTTTGTGCAGCCCCGTTGTGTTACTATTTAGCTCACGCATCCAGGAAAAAAGAACTCAAGGCCAAACTGGTTAACTTCTCTTATGGATAAGCCAGTTTTCATTAGAACTGATAACACAACTCCTCAGTGCCTAAAATCCAGGCAGACTCGGTGTGAGTTTAACTTGTACTCCACGTGAGTTTGTGTGCATTTGTTGTGAGGCGTAGCTGTTGCAGTTGCAGGGCATTTTAAGTTCACCTCTCCGTGCCATTGCCGAGTGGCTGTGCCTCCTGTCCTGGAGCAGCAGGTCCCAGTCAGGAACAGGAGGAAAGAACTGCAACAGAAGTCTCAATGACTTCACACCAGCTGAGTATCAGTGCTCAGAAACAATGTTAGTCCTCCTCCTCTGCCGATGAAGGCAGAATTTTAATGCAATTCTGAAAAGACAGATTCTCTTTAAAAGAAAAATTTCATTTCTTTGTATACTCTTGGACACAGTCTGTGTTTGGGGATCTCAGCCTCAGACAGAAATTGAGATGCCACAGAACCTGGGAAGCTCATTAGTTTTCAGTTGTAGGCCTCTATGATCACTCAGTTTTGGTTTTCTGGTCTTGTTCTGAGGGAAAATGGCATACATCAGAAAATACATTGACGAATTTAGGTTTCGTGTTTGATTTTGGTTTTGCTTCTGTAGTTAAATTCTAGAGTATTTTCGTTTCCCATTCACTCTGGCTGTGATCCCTTCAGCTAGCTGCAACTCCCCTTCGGAGAGCTTAACATGAACTGTAGCTAGGATAGTAAAGGGTGAATCAAAAGATGGCATTCACTGAGAAAGCCTGTTCCTTCACTGAGCTGGATTGGAATTGAAATGTTTTGCAGAGGAAAGGGAAAATAGCATATCCTGTATTTTTCAGGGTTATGAGAAGGCACCTGAGAAGGCGCCTGTATCGACCAGGTACATCTATTTGTGAAGTACATTTGAAAAGGGGGGATGACAGAATTATCATAGAATGGGGATGAGAGGTGCAGGAAAGAGATGTAAACTTCCCAGTGCATAAGGAACCAGCAGTTAAAAGGTAACTAGTGGGATTCCATGTAAATCAGCAGTCAGAAACCTTCCCCTGCTATGTCATTTGCTTCTCATCAGCCTTCCTCAGAACACTTCATGCTTACTCTTTTAAGTGTAGTTCTTGTTTAATGATGTTGTTACCAAAACCAAACCAAACAAACAAACAAAACCACCACCAACAAAAAATCATTAGAAAAAAATATTCCATTTCTGTTACTCCCATAAAAAATCCATTCCGAAAAGCAGCACATTCCTTTCTAGCCACAGTGCATTATGTTCTTAATGCACAAATGTCAGAATTTAGACTTCTGGATACAGCACTTTTCTGTTCACAGATAGAGCTCCTGGGTCTAGGAGTGCCTTTATGTGTGCAATCCCGTGTCCCTTTGGGGAAACGCAGTTAACAAGTGCTGCACTGTGTTCTGGGGTTTGTGAAGTGACGATATGTCTTTCCCTTGACTTTATTTCACTCTAAAGAAACTGGGAGTCAGCTGGGTTAGCAATAGTAGCTTGTCCTAAATGGTACTGTAGTGTGCTATCACTGTATCATTGAGAGAAGATAAGTCTAATAAAATGTGTTTGCAATTTTTGAGCCAGTGATTAAATGAACCTGCTGTTCCATGAGGATCAGATTAGAGCTGGGGGTGTATAACTCCCAGTGTAAATATCAGAGCGTGGGAAGACAGAGGGGAACTCAGGATGCAGGATTTGCCAAAGGCAGACGTAAGGAAAGAGAACTGTGACAGCCGAGTTCAGGACATATGCAGGCAAGGGAAACTGAGGCAGCAGAAAATGCTCAGAGGAAACAGGGAAAGAGAACTGAGAGTAAGGAGAGTCTTATCCCAGCACTTTATCGGCACTGACCTAAAGGACCATGCTGCTAAGTGATAGCTGGGGGAGGTGGATAAATGAAAATATCCCCTCACTGACCCGCTACGAACAGTTAGTTATGCAGGACCTCCCCTGGCCTCCGTGCGGATGAAAGGATCCCATGTTAGAAATTCATGTTCTAAAGCTGAAGGAACATCTGAAACTGAATAGGAGCCATGCCACCTTTCTAGGAGTCAATAACCTCCATAGCATCCCATGTCTTGCAGAGGACATCAGGGACACATCTGTCATTTTGTGTATACACGGAGGATCTGCTCCGTGCTGTGTTTCACAGGGCAACCCGGGCTGTCGCTTTCCTAGTGCATACTTACACACAGTTGAATAACAAACCTTTTCAGCTGTACTGTTTTGTTTAAGTCTGTGCGTAGCGGACGGGTCACAGGGGCCTCTTAGCTGTCCCAGGGTAGATAATGCTGTGTACAAGCCTACAACCCTGGGTCATGGCATTCGGTGGCTAGATTTTCTGGAGTCATAACTCCTATATCTGTACGGAGGCATCTGGCGCTTAACTGTTCCCCGATTGACTTTTTGTCCTATGATTTTGAAGCTCTTTGAAGGCAAACAGCCCGTGCATCAGTCTCATTCTCTGGAGGCACAGCTACGTGAGATGCAAAGCTATTATTTTACTCACTCTGAAATTGATAGGTGCCACTTCTGTTTCACTTAGCGTTGATTCATTCAAGCTTGTTCTCCAGCATTTTGATGAAAGGGGAGTATGAGTAGAAGCAACAGAAGACAAAAGCATCATCACTGAAGGAAAAGAAATTAATTACATCTTACATGTAGTGTAAGCTTCAACCTCCAAGGCATGAGCGATACATGCCAAAAGTGCCCCGGAGACGCATGGGTGAAAAATAAAAGGCTGTCTTGGTGGCCTCTGCCTGTAGTCTCTGTGAAGATGCCAGGGAAATGAGGTTAGAATAACCCCAGACTTGTTGCAGATGCTTCCCTACTCTTTCATGGGCCAGGCTGCTGTTGTTGGAGGAGTGCCTACTGTCCAGGCAGCATATATGGGGTTCGTGTATCCTAGAGTGTTAAGAGAGCCATAGGAGTCACCATGAAGTATGCTTGCCAATGAAGTATGATTTGTTCTCCTAGAGGTATCTGACTTCTGCCTTGCTATAACTCTGCATATGCATCAGTGGGAGACTATGATAGATGTCAGAGGTGATGAACTTACTTCCTGGAGAGCCAGATTAATATGAAGGCCTTCTAGAAAAGTTTTGTTCCTGGAGAAGTCTATAACGGCTACGACATCATGGCAGGAGGCATTCTGTAAATGAATTCAAGCGGAGCTGCAGCCTGATCCCAGCAATGTGCTATCCCTGTAGCAGCTCGGTGCTGTCACGTGAACTGTCAGAGGGGATGGGGAACAGCTGGTTTCAGGACATGTACCTGTGTAGCCCTTGAAACTCTGTTTAATGTCATGGACTGCTCCAAGCTCTCACTGGCTGAAGAGTACGTGATTTGCCAATGATGGTCGTGGTTGATGAGCCACAAAAGGAGGGAGGAGTGTAGGTCTTTGGCGTCTCAACAAGAATGAAAGAGAAAACCATGGGACCATTCAGGACATTGGAATGTCTGGCTCTATCAGATAGTGTACCTAGGACTAGTGTGGTGAGCAGTTTAACTAGGGGTTGGTGGAACATACGCATGCACATAAATACTTTTTCTTCTTTGGAGAGTGAATTGAAAAACTGGAGGCATCCTGTGATGAAGTATTCCTTTAAATGTGTATGTTTCAATAGAACATTTGCACAAATAAATGTTTTCTGATAAAAAGTCACTTTCTTTCAGGGGAAAAAAAATAAAATCCTGACAGTGTCCAGGTCTGGCCAGAGTGAAAGGAGGGAGCCCCGAGCCTGTCCCGTCTTACTGGTTACGAACAGGAGAGGTAACATTTGACTAAGGGCTGAAGAGGTGGTGGTAGTGTCAGTACTATGGCCATTTTGACAGTGTTTTATTTTCCACCAAACCCCAGAACTTTTCAGTCTTCAGTGTTGATGTGCAGTTGGAAACATCAGGGCTAACCTTTCCTCCTTAGCTGTTCCCTCTGCCTTCATGACTTTACCTATAGCTTCTCTTTCGTAACTCCTACTTCAGTGAAAGGACGAGGGGCAATGGGTTTAAATTAGAAAGGACTGGATTTAGATTAGAAATAAGGAGGAAGTTCTTTACCACGAGAGTGGTGGAGCACTGGAACAGGTTGCCCAGGGAGGTGGTTGAGGTCCCATCCCTGGAGACATTTACGGTGAGGCTTGACAGAGCTCTGGGCAACCTGCCCTAGTTGAAGATGTCCCTGCTTTCAGCAGGGGGGTTGGACTGGATGGCCTCTGGAGGTCCCTTCCCACCCAGACATTTCTATGCTTCTATGTTTTACCCTATGCATACCTCTCTGAGCAATTGATATGTGTCAGTTGCTCAGCACAGAGTGTTTATATACAATGCGTATTCACACATGTTCATAGTAATTTCAGATATGTTCCCTAGTATGCAGTTACCTAGTTGCTCCTTAGTTCTCCAAATGAAGCTGTCTTGATACCTTGCTCTCTGCTGAAGCTGTAGAGCTAGCTACTCTTGTCAGGTCAGTGTGGGAACATCTCTGTTGGCTGCTGCGGCTCCTTACTACTGGAGGGAGTCAGCTGGCAAGAAATTCACTATAGGAAAACTGTGACATCTGCATAATATCAGAAGCCATTCAAAATCTTCTAACTTGTTTCTCAAACTTCATCTTTTACCCTAATTTTCTTTGGGTCTCAGTACCCCCACTTAGGAGAGAGGGATAGTGACATTTAATTATCCTAGAAGTTGATCAGCATAATGGATTATTTTCTTCACTTTTTCTCTGAGACTAGTTATTTTCAAACTTTTCCATTAGCCGAGCTGTCTGTTCCCTTTTGGACTTCCAACACATTATTCCATATCTGTTGTCATTTTTATTACTTGGTACAGGTATCATTATTTTTTGGTTTTATTTTTTTTTTACGCTAGGATGACTGAATAGCAAAAGTCCACGTGAGGACAACATGGTTGTCAAATATAGGAAAACAGGCTTCTTTGTAAAATGCAACATTATCTCAAATCTTTGGTTAATAAGCTTGTCAACTTCTGTTCCCTGCGGGGCCTTTTTTGATGCTACAGACCTATTTTGAAAACTATTTAAAAATCTGTTGAATATTACCTTTACTTTTCCATACAAAAATCGTGGTAGGTAGCCACCATTTTTCAGCTAGTTGAAAGGAGAGATATGTATCTGTAGCATCTCTTAAGATCAGACCTAGATTAGTAGATAAGACAATTGGTCTTGTACTCTCTAGTCTTACTGCTCTTCAGTGTAAAGAGGCATACAGGTGTGAGAGTGCAGAATAGCTTGATTTCATTTCACCCCTTGAAATATTCTGAAATAATTTTCAATTTCTCCTTTCACTTGCTTGTGCAGGAAAAGCTCTTCCAGAGGCAAAAACCCCCCCCATCCCATTCTGACTTACTTGTGTCAGGACTGGTACTTGGACTGAGGTGTGGTATTCTGAGATGGTGATTTGCAATCCGGAGAGAGAGCGATGTGTTACTACACAGCATTACTAACATTTTGAAGAGGAAATATGACAGTTGAGCAGACTTGCAACTGGAAGAGAAAAACATGAACAAAGTTAAGAAGCATATAATTATGTTCATTCACACTGTGACTAGCATAAGAATGATTTATTCCAAATGGTTACAGTTGCATCCTTAGTCACTTCCTTCCCTGGCTTCAGCCTGATTCTGTTTTCTGGCATTTTCCTGCAAAAAATGGTTGTTCTCTTTTTCATCGAGAGTTTTTATAGCTTTTAATAATTCAATCTCGTCTTTTTCAATTAAGCAAGCTACAGTAGTTTTTAGATATTCACCAGCTTTTTAGCTGGTGTTCCTGAGAAAGCTGAGAATCCTGATTATACTGACAGTCTTGGTTAGTTAAGCAGCTTGTAATCTGCTTCAGCAGTCGCAGGGGTCACTTGTCTGTGCCCAGTCACAATAGACCAGGACTTTCTGGTTTAAAAAAAAAAAAATACAAAAGGTGAATTGTTGCAGGTATGTTTTGACTATTCTGTTCTCTATTTGCCATCCTTCTGATTCTTTTTCAGTCGGTGTTTCTAGCAAACAGAGATCTGGAGAAACCAGATGTGATTTAAATACTTATTAGTTCATCTTCTCAGGTCATGTTTACCCAAGAAAATAGTCTTAAATTAAACGTGATTAAATAGAAAAATAAACATACAACCAAACCCTGCCATGTTTAGGTGATTTACAAAAGTACGTCAGACTCCCACAGAATTAATTTCATTTGCTTACTGCAGATTTATTTTGGTTTCTGTGACGGTTACTAAAAGGAAGTCTCTTTCATCTGGTGGACAGGACAGCAGAAAAATGACAAAACCAGCTTAAAGAGATTCAAATATTACACGTGATGTTTGCCCGCTGTGTCACAGCGTAAACCAGTAAATAGCTGCAAAAGGTTATTTTCCTATTGACCAAAATACTGAAGAGTGTGCAGGCACGAGGAGGAAGATGACGTGAAGAGAAGAATTGGGAGTTTTCACCCTTTCAGCTGTTTCTTACAACAGTAGTGGGATAGGCATGTTATAGTTTTTGCATTTTGTAAATCCTTCCATCCAGTATTCTGTATCTCCTAAGTAGGTGAGAAGCTTAAACCCACCTTTCTCTCTTACCCTTTAGTTCCGTACTGAAAAGGTTAGAAAGCAAGAAACGCTACTAATTGGTAAGCGAGTAGAGACTCTGGTCAACCCACAGACTGGAGATGCAGGAGCTGAACCTGAGTGAGTCAAAAGCTTTATTTCTGTAATGGTAACAGGAATTGGGAGAAAATAGTAAGGACTTACAGATGTGAAGTTGGTTTCAAACCCAAGCATTTTGTCTCCAGACACGCAGGAAGCTGGCGCGTCTCCGTTCACTTGTTCTTACAAGGTACCTCTTTTGTTACAGATACCTGACTGAAAAATCTTTTGTCTATGTAATAAGCAAATCATGTGAATTTCTAATTTGATTTTACAGCATATGTTTGTGTCATCATTTATTTGTCATTTGGACAAATCGACCAGAGCGAAATTGAGACAATAAATAGACATGTACCAATATAATTAACACAACAAAAATACTTCCTGTGGGGATTTCTACTACCGTGTGTTGAGCAGTTTCCCATGTTCCTTCGTAAGACTGTAAGCTCCTAGGGAAGGAATGTACTTTGTTCTGTCAGTGTAAGACTAAAAAGGATGCTAATCTTAAGGTAACTATGTACAAACATAATACACAATCACAGAGTGATGTAAAAATGGTGTTTAGTTTGAAATTCGTGGGAAGAGTAGAAAAGGAGGATCGAAGCTAACTCTTGCCACTCTGAGACAGAAAGCGTGAAGAGCTCCAGTGCTCTTATCTGACATGGCAATTTCAATGTTCTTCTCTGTGTGATTTAAAGTCAAGTGGAAATATGCTGTGAGAATAGAGATATCTGGTGACATATAAAGCTCTTGGAGTTGTATCAACACTACTGTATGAGAGAATCTCCAAAAGGAAAACTGTAAATGTCCTTAAATATATTTCCTCCTTACATAAATACCGTGGTATTTAGAATTGTGTCAGATACTTGCTGATTGAAATAGTAACATTTTAAAGAAGTCGTTAATTCATATGTTCCCATGAAGACCAGGGTTTAACATTCCACCTTTTTGTACATGAGAGGAACACAGGACTGAATCCTCAAGGCTCAGTAACAGTTGATCTGCAAGTTTTTTTTGCATTTTGCAAAGCTTCTCAGTTTTGATAAAACAAAGTGTTATCCAAAGCCAGGTTTAGAGAAGGTTTCCAGTAACAGTTACTACTCTGGCTATTCGTGCCTGTGCACAGAGTCCAAATCTGCTTGTGACGGTTTGGTGAGAACTATGGGAGCCTGCTTCTGTCGTTACCCATTACTGACATGGTGGGAATTAGCGTAGTACTTTCAACCTGTATCTTCTACTTGAGAAAGGGGTTTGTAGATTAGGTCAGGGACACTGAGGAAGATAATTCCTTCTCTTTGTAGCGCAGTTTTTTACAGTCAAATGTCTTAACTGATGACGCTATTAATTCTCATGTAATGAAAGTGGTTCGTTTGCAGCATTTCACAGGGGGCAAGGATTCTCCATTGGTGTATTCTTCTCTCCCTTTCTTTTTTTTTTTAAATATTTAATCTCATATCATAAACTAATACAACAAGTTGCATCCAAAAGATTAAGGGGGGGAGTTGCTGATCCCTTAAATCTGGCAAAATTAGCCTCTTAAATGTTCAGCGTATAATTTAATAGATATGACAGTGACCTTTCTTCTGGTCCTGGTTTTTTTTTTTTCACAGTTACTGGAAGTACTTAATGGCTGGCTTATGTCCTTTTATTTTAAGGTGTTTATCTACTACATTTGTATTCTTTGCTGAGGTAGCCACTTACATGGTATTGTTTTACTTTAGGCCACCTGCAGCAAAAATGTATGAAATCCTCTGTGTCCCACTGTGCCTACAATACATTTCAAAAAGACTAAATGCTTTCAGTGCTTTACAGGTTTGCAGCCTCTGCCACCCTTTGCTGGTATTTGTCTTTTGCTCTCTGCACAGTTACTTGGTACTGTATCCTGCTGCCTTGTGAGCAGCTGGCTGGAAGTGTCACGTGTGTCACTAGTGGCTGATTGCACTTGCTGCAGCCTAATGCAGTCGGCAGCAGCAAAGGCATCTGCGTTGTTTCAGTTTCCGTTCTTTCCATTGTAGCCATTCAAGGTAGAAACCACATACGAAACTGTTTGTGAAATCGTTAGGGAGTTTCTCATGTTCTCAAATAAAAAGGAATTTTAAAATTCGGGAGAGTTTTACTCGTTGTTCTATGGAGTGATACACCCTTTAAGTGCTTTCCGGGAGAGCTAGTGAGTGGGTGTATCCGTGGTGCATGTGTGCATCAGAACAGCAGTGTCCTTCAGCAGGTAGTTCTGAGACGTCTGTCAGAGGTCATTACTAGCAACTTAAGTGATGAGTTTCATGATTGAACAATTTCTGGGAGTATGCTTTGCTTATTTCTGTTCTCTGTGGAGTTAATGATGATCTCTGTCACTAATTTGTGGTCCACGTGTTTAGAACACGGGTGAGAGGTAAATATTTTATGTTTAGTCGCTGTTTGGGTAATTTTACTCCTGATAGTCAAGGTGCTTAATTTGTCATATTTTCTACTGCTTCCATTTATGCATTTTTAATTAAGCATTAATAACTGTTACAGAACTTGTGTGTATGTGTTAGACATGGCCTCTGTGTGCTGTGGGTGATGTTTTTAAAGCAAAAATTGAAATGCCCTGCTGTCCTGGAGTCTTAAGACAATCTATAGGACTTGTTGCTGGCTTTGAAACAATTAATAAATGGGAACTCACTATAGCTGTTGCCTCTCCTGAGTTTTGTCATTCCATTTATTTACTGGAACAATTTTGGCATTCATTAGTCAGCTGTACTGGCCTCCCATTGTGTTTACTTCCCCAAGAAAGGGAATTATTTCGTATTAAGAAAATGCAGAATGAATCTGTCTGTTAAATGGAGACTGCCCTCATAAGCCAAGAGCCATGTAAACACCATGGAGTTAAAATGGGCATTGCTCTGGTGACCACAAGAGGTATGTACCATTTAGTCTAAACACACTGGCATGAAAGATGATGATCTGTTACAGGCAGTTGTCCCTCATACTGCTGGAATGTCTTCATTTAGGGTTAGGGAGCCATGCTGTAACATTGTCTTCATTCTGCATCTTAATTAACTTTTGACCGAAGCAGGTAACTTGACATTCGAAAGGGGAGCTTTTGGGTCTGGCTGTTCAGGGTTAGTATTCCACTGGGAAAGATGCTGAGACAATCAGATTCTCCACACCTTGTGAGAAGTCCCTCAGGTACTGGTTAAAAGCCTTGTTTGCGAGGTTCATTTCTGCGTGAGAGTATAGGATGTCACGTGTCACCATTCTCAGCTCCTCCTTAGACCTGCAGTTAAAGGTCAGTTTAAGTCATGCATATTCATTCACATTACACTGAAGCGAGTAGTTTCTGTGAGGCTGTTTGCGTATCCAGGTCTACTGGTACCAGTTTGTAAGTTATCAGTCTTCAGGTTCATCCAGCCTGGTGACAGTGGCATTCTTCTGTGATTTGAGGTGTTCTCTTCCTCCTCCTTACTCCCTTTAATCAATATATAAATCTAAGTCAAATCACTTTCTAAGTGATTCAACACGAAGAATTAAATAAACATCCATTTGATATTTAGGAATAGGAATTTTGCAATAGCAAAAGATGTGTTTTCATTTTTCTGAAGACTGTTGCAAAATGATACCGCTCTGGAAAAAGATTACAAGGGAAATGCGATAATCCATTTATCAGGATACTTGTCATTCCCATTTAATCATAGCTGAAACAATAATGAATGCTTCTGAAGACAGTCAGTCTATCTGTGCTCACAGCATTTCTTCAGTTGATTCAAACACTGCATAGATAAGCAGTTCTGTGAGGCACTCAAGTAAATTTCTCTGCTATTCCTGAGCTGTTCAAAAGTACAAAGCTCCTATACACACACAGCTGGAAAGGAACTGAAGTTATTGTAGAAACATGGATTATGGTTCAAAAAAATCAACATAAAGAGTTCCTCTGGTTTCAGTTGAGCCAAGTAGGAATTACTACACAAAACAAAACAAAGCATTCTATTTACTGCCATATTTAATGGCTTTATGTCAATTATTCTTTCCAATTCAGTAGGATATTTAATAAGAAATTCAGAAGAGGTTATTAAGGAAATTTCTATTTTTGATGTCTCATTTTTAACCTCAAGTTTAACAGGTCAGATTAAAAAAAAAAAAAAAAAAGCAGTATTATGAATTCTAGATTGCTAAAAACGTCTGTTCGTAGGCATTCTTACAGTCTCTTTAGGACCCTTTTTTGTGCAGGAAATGCAAATGAAAATAAAAATCTGCTTGAAGCTCAGCGAGTGAATACCGCAGCTAGATAAAAAGGTATCAGTTTTATTAACTGATTCAAACCTTTTCTAACCACGAGGAACTGTGCTATTCTCATTTCATCCATTAAAAGCAAACAAACCAATCCGACTGACTTTCTAGTTGGCTGCTGACCGTGCCGGTTTCCACCTCATGAGGTGAAGGTACATTATCAATTTCTTTCTGTGAAAGAGTATCTTATTTTGCTGTCCAGATGGTCCCTGTCGTATGCCAGCCTACCTGACTGTTACTGCCTTTGAACTGGGAGCAGCTTCTCTAGACCTACGATACAGCTTGTTTGGTTGGTTTCTTTCTCCCTCTCCTCTCTGGACAGGCTATGAATTTTACTAATTCAAAATAATTAGAATTTCTCTGCATAAGTAATTCTTCTTCTCAAAATCCTGAAATCTCTCCTCTTTGAAGCTTTGAAAACCCTTACTATAAACAGGGGCAACATACTTGGTAAGTAACTGTAGCCCTGTGTTTACAGTCCTTATATTTTTAGCCTTGTAATGGTTTGGGTTTTTTCTTCCTTCTGCTTCAGACCTTCCACGTTTGAAGGCAGTAGTTTGTCATGTTGCAGTTGCTCAGTGCTGAAGAAAAGTCACTAAATCGGAAACAGATTATTTTTTTTTTCCTCTGACAATAGGACTTCTTGCAGTCCCAGGGATCTGTTGCAGTGTCTCTGCATTGTCTCCTCTCTCTGAGGCTGAGGTTCTATCCTACCCACCGTCATGGAGTTGTGCAAATGAGCCAGAGAGTCTCAGAACTAACATTTGTTGCTGTCAAAAGAATAAATCAACAACAGTCCATGTGAAATGAGTGGGTTATCACCAAGGATCACCTCTCCCTGAAGAAGAATTCCATTCCTTACATTTATTACTGTCCTCTTCCCTATCTGGCTTTTTAATTTTGATCTTTGGACCCAGAGGAGAACAAACCATGACCCTCTTTACATTCTTTCGGACTGCCTAGATAGGTGTGTTTACCTACTTTTTTTTTTTTTTTTCCCTAGAAGCTGCTGTTTTAGTAAATTGACATCAGGTTTTGTGTTCTATATTGACAGGGAGAGTCACCACTACCCTTTACCAGTTTTCAAATTGCCCTTTTTTTTTTTTCCTAAAAAATGTCACAAATTGTGTTGAAAATCAAGGTTACAGAATTTATTTAATGGAGTGATGCTTTTCAAAATGAGTTTCAAAATTGTTTCAGCTTCTTTGAACTACTTTATGATGGTAGTTTAGAAATGTCTCCTTTAAATTCATTGTATATGAATGTGTAGATAAGTAGGAGTTAATAATATGCTTAAAGTATTAGAGTTAGTTGTTGAATTTCTTTGAATTTGAGCTGGTTTCTTTTTCACCCACTGGCCTGATTTGGTTTTGGATTCTTGTAAAAAGAGTCAAAACTTCCACCACGTTTCTCAAGGAGAAATCACAGACTGATGTTTTCCCATAAGTCATTTCAGATTAAGTTAATTAGCATTTTAATGCAAGTATGATTCATAAAAAACTTAACCTACTAATTTATTGGTATTTTGCATATATATTTAGAGCTGTGAATTTTTGGATACATGAAACTGATCTAAAAATGTTCTGTAAATAGCAGCCAACATAAAACCTCGTTTTCATAGATACCATTATGGTCTATGCAGATTTTGTAGGTGGGCTGTTTGCTCTGGCAAGTTAAGTAGATTAGTGTTTTGACTTCCAGAAATTGTGTAGGCGTGTCTATCATTTACTCTAATTTATTGTAATTAAAGTAATTTATTGTTTATCTTGGGCCGGGAAGTCGGAAAGTTGAGTTTTTTATTTTGATTTTGGTTTTTACTGGTTATTTTTCGAATTAGCCGATCCCTTTATAGGTAATAAAAACTTACAAGATACATTCTTGAAACTATGGGACTGGGAAGTAAAGTTAAAAGTCTGTTTCCCCAGAGGAGAGTCACAGCTCTAGGTGTCCTTGGGCTGATGTCTGCACTGGCATCCCTTCTGCTGTGAGCGGTAGACAAATGTTACACTTCTGCCAATAGCTTTGCTTAGGAGGAAGGGTAAATATTGGAGGCAAAGATTATCTTCATTGTTAACTCCTATTTCCCTCGAATACGCAGCAAGAATCAAATAGTAGTTGAGGTAAGGCTCATCTGAACTGTTTCAAGTTTCTTTCAGCTGGGCCACAGCCCAAAAGCCCTACTCCAGTACGTTTTTTTCTGGGTACTATGGTCTCAGGGTTTGATGATAGTAGGTATTTTAAATTATTTTGTAGCTCAATTTCTGTGATTTTTCTCCCTGCTTTTCCCTACTGTACATATACAAGTCTCCACAAAGCAACAACAATTAGCACTTTAACAATTTTGTCTAATTTGTGACTGGTTTTGCATTGTTTGGTTTGGTTTGGTTTGTTTTTTTCTGTGACACTAACATATGCTTGTCTTTTCTCCAAATAAAGGCACCTCTGGCCATTATGTGACAGATTCTGTGGAAGCATAAGGGCTCCTTGCAGTTATTTTCAATACAGTATTATTTAGCGTTTTAGTTACGGTGGGGATTTTCTCGAGCTGTGTTGCCTGGGCCTAGACTGGATGTGCCAAACGTAGGGTTGTGCTGAGGTTTAAAGTTACGGATTCATGTGTTAAGAAAAGTGACAAGAAGCAGAGTCGTAGTAGAGTTGAGGCAAGGAAGATCTCTGCTCTTACTGAGGAGTCATTTCATCATTTATGGGCATTTCTTTATTTACGGAAGGTATATGGAAGTAGATGAGGTTAGGGAAAGACTAGGGCTTTCCGTTGTGGGGTTGATATAAGTAGTACTGACACAATGAGGATAGGTCAAGGGGTAGTTGTTTGGGGAAAATGTTGATATTTCCCCTGGTCCAGTCCAAAGAAGAGTGTGTCTTACATACACTGATATTATGTCCTGTTCAGATTAAATCTGTGTCTCTACGGCAAAAGAATTTTTGTAGCATTGCCATAACTTTAGTAGCAAAGGCAATAGCAGGTTAAGGGGAGAAGTAGTACACATTAGTCTATGCGTGTTTTCATAGTGAGGGTTTTCCAGAGCTTTATAATCAGACAAGCAAGTTTGGAATGAAAAAAAACTAAACCCCACCAAAGTAAAAACCAGCTTTGATATAAAGCGCAGCATGTTTAATATTCCTTCCTTTATTTCTTCTCTGCCAGTTTTAACGCCCACCACTTCAGTGTTGCCATGCAGTAAATTTTGTTTTGTTGTTGGTTTTTTTTTTCCTCATTCTA